>CM021107.1:306590901-306663346 GCA_007115665.2 Sequoiadendron giganteum
TCTTGCTTTGAAGGTAAAAATGAACATGTGTCCTTTATGTTTTGTAATATTTTACACAAATTAATCTCATTTAAAATGGTGTATGCACTTCTCTCACGCTTCACGGTGATCTTGAGAATCAAAATTCCTTTTGATGATTAAGTTGTATAAAATATTGTCTTCATATTTCAATTTGGGCTCTTAAAATTGAACAAAATCTTGCGAGTGTGAGTGGAGTATATTGTGTGTGTTTTCTCTTTGTTTCTCAACAAATATCGATCGAACTAAATATGTACTTTCTCGCTTTTATTTATCCTTAGAGGGCCTGCCTAGTGGGAAAAAGTAATCACCCTAGGGAACAACCCAACCGGGAACACGCTAAAGCCAAGCGACTTCCAACAGGTATATAAGTGTGGGTACTTGAGGAAAGTTCAAGTATCACGAGGATTGTTCTAACAAGAAAGGAAACAATGGTATCTTGCCATATGGATGGTCCCCCATGAATGAAATTCCTTTATTAGAACCTCTTGTTTAGAAAGACCAAATCCTTGATCTATTTGTTGGTGCAAGAACAGTCATTCCACATTTTTACATCTCTTGGTAGAGATGAGAAGTATGCCATGGGAGTTTAATGGATACTGATGCTTAGCTGACCCGAGAAGCGAGTGCATTGTAAGGGGGAGCCTGTGTGGTCAAGCATCTAATCATCCGCTAAGAGTAGGCATAGCTAGATTTATCCAAGTGGGAACTCAAAAAATATTGTTTCATTTTATCCTAGGAATTCGTGCATCACTTTGATTGATCTAAAATGCTTGAAAACAAACATTCACCAAATCTTCAAAATTTTAAACCTTTTAGGAGGAACAAATACCTTTGACAAATCCAAGTGCTCTTGCTTTACCTATAGATTTCATCCTTACAGGCTTCTAAGTATTTGGATTTATATCATAATTTTTCCTCACTATAGTCAACATTAAGAAACTATTGCCTTGATTTCCTTGATTCCCACATAATGGAGTTTGTGGGATGATAAGAATTTAGGACATTAGATATTTACTTTAAAAAGCTAATCAAGAGAGTGTTTGTGGTAAAAATAACTCATTGAGAAAAGTTAAGAACAATTGAACCCCACACATGTGCTTGGTATCTTTTGGTCATATGGTTTTCCATGCAAACATTGGTCTTTTGGTTTGAAATACTCTTAGGGAAAAGCATGTTCTTCAATATCTTGGTCTAGTAAACAAGTCCTTCTTACATTCATTGAGGATAAAAATCAAACACTTCATCCATCCAAACATTTATCATCTCCATCTCCCAAACAACTTTTTAACCATTGGAAAAATCATTCATACTAGACTTTGGGTAAAATCCTTCAAATCAACATCAAATTCATTTTGTTTGGCTAGGTGTGTGTAGATGCATCCTTCTCCATACACTTAATCAAATTATCATCTTATGAGAAATTTTATCCCATAGATAACATCCAACATCTTGGGGTCTATTTTTTCATTATCCAAATCCAAAATCCAAATCAAATCCAAAATCCAAAATCAAACCAAATCAAATTCAAAAATAAAAAATCCCAAAGTCCTAAAGTCTAGTATCCCCTTCAAGATTTCTTAAGAGTTCAATCATTCACATCAACCATCTTTCATTTACCTCATCATCACCCTTTGATCCTTATCATCCTAGGTTTTCTTTTTTTTGTGCCTAAACTTTAGATCAATCTAAGGAGTTAGAGGTTCACCTTCCACATTCTCAAAAATTGATCCTTATTTTACAGTCCAAACTAGACCTCAACACAAGAAAAACATGGAATATAAACTTGATTCATACATCATGAGTGGTCTAAATCAACCAAACTATCAAAGTCTTAAAATTCCAATTGATTATCGAAACTCACATTTATGCAATCCATACATGGCATCATTATCTCTTACAAACCTCAATGGTACAACAAATGTGAGTATTCCCAATCTAAATTTTGGAACACCTTTCCCTATGGTAGATTTAAATCAAAGTACAAATCTAAAAATATATCAACCAAACCATCAATGCATGAGTCTTCAACAAAACAACATTATTCCACCAAATCCATACATGCCAAATATGAATATACCAAGTAAATTTTTACCAAACATGAACATTTCAAATCCACACTTGGTAAACTTTGCGATATATATGTTTGCAAATCATACAAATGTTGTTCAAAGTCCAAACAATATTTTAACAACTCCATGTGTTGATCCAAGTCAAGGTAACACCATGCAAAATCAAAGGTACCTAAATTAAGGCAACATGATTCCCAACCACAACAATGTTCAATTTCAACCTCTAATGCCAAATCTAAACCTCATCCCAAATCATAACATTATCCAAAATCAATTTGTCCATGATCCCATACAAAAACCACAAGGATGCATTCCAAATCTACTTGAACAAAAACCAAATCAACTATATCAAGGGTGTCAAGATCAAAATCAAGACAAATTTTATGAGATCAAATTGCTACACTTACCAAAATAGTTGATATATTGTGCCAAGAGACATCTCCACCCAAAAATCAATACACTCTTCCATTGGCTGAACCATGTCATCAAAGCATTGGGTTGTGTCCCCAACCACATCAAGAAAAATATCTCCAATGTCAAGAAGTTGGATATCAAGATCAACAACATCAACAACAAACCCAACCTCCACATCTCAAATATCAATCACCACATCTCCAAAATCAATTGCCACAAGGTCAATTCAAAGTAGAAATCTCACAAGGTAACAAACAAAAATACACGCCACTTGGGGAACCAATCGAATCGGTCATGCAACGGTTGATACAAGAAAATATCATTAAAATCCCCGTTTGTGAGAATTATCAAGAGCCCCAAGTTAAACCACCAGAGTATAACGAGAAGTACCTTTGTGATTTTCAAAAAATAAAGGGACACACAACATCAAATTGTATTCAACTTAAAAATATCATCCAAGACCTTATTGATCAAAAAATAATAACTATTGGGGACAATGATCAGGATTCAACCACTAGCAATAACAATTACAATTTCACCTCCACAATTATTGAAAATGATGATCAAGATCTATCCATCAATGAGCACCTTGAAGATGTTTCTACCTCATCCGAAGATCAACTCAACATACATCAAGTCACTTTTTGATCATGATAAATACCCCTCAACAATATCCAACAATGATCTATTCAAAGGAGTGTTAACATTATTTGATCTTATAATTGGTGATCCATCCACCGATGATCATGTTAATAGTGTCTCTACATCGCCTAATGAGTTAGAGGACACATCTCAAGATTTTACCCCAAAGCATGATTGACATCTTTTACCAAAGTCTAGCAGTGGTCATTTCCAAGACATATTGACATCCTTCAACTCAACATTTGATCCAAGTCCACTCAAAGATCAAGAGGATATTGATCCACTTCCCATGCCTAATGAAGATATCCAAGAACCCTTTATAAGCAATCCATCCTTTGAAACTGACCCATGTCAAGAACGTGATCCAACGCATGTCAAAAGCCATTCTAAAATTAATCAAGATCAAGAATTCATATCTCCAAGATACTACAATGATCTAATGGACACTCTCCTATCTATACAAGATGTCGCAAATGATGATCGTATCCATATAGAACGTACCCCTTCGTCTACTTGTGAGATGCTTTCTTTGGATGGACATTTAGATGATCTTCATTCAAAAAAAGAGTCTCATACTCTTGATATCATTACCAAGGAACAAGAGCCTCCTACTCTTAACATTTATACACAAGATCAAGATATAGAAAAATATAGACATATAAGAAATGGGTCTTGAAGAAGGATTCTATAGAAGTGAATCAGAAACATCTTGTGAAGGCATATCAAAAATTAATCATGAGGGATACTCGTACTGGACACTGAATCATCAACACCTCTGACAAAAGCATTAAAATCTAATACTTCACAAGATCAAGAAAAAGATATCAATCAAGAAGTTATCCCACTTATGGAGGATCATATCACTTATAAACATGGATAACTCACCTTTTTAAGGGAAAATTATCTTATCAATGAAGAATCTATCACCTTTGAAGATCCATGACAGAGCAGAGAAGGATTAGCACCTTGCTTCCAAGATAAATCATATCCTATTGCAAATAAAATGTTTCAACAGATGAATTATCAAGGCAAAGGATTAGGCCTACATGAAAAAGGTATCCTAGATCCAATGTAGATTATTGGAAATCCTAAGCATCAAGGTCTTGGTTATTCAGTACTGAGGGCAACTTCGTCTCAAGCAAATGTCAACATAGGAAGCACGAAGAATCCTTATGATAAAATCAATGTCAATATTACAACTAGTCGTGTCATGAATCTTCATCCACCCATCACCCCATCCACGAATTGGGACCAACATCAAAAGAAAGATTTGAATCAAAGCATGAAAAATTTCATCAAAGAAAAAGAAGTAGTGAAGCATGAAGGAAAAATCAAATACAAGTGGATACCAAAGAATACAAAGAATGATTATCCATATCAAACTCCATTAGTCAAAGAAACTATAGGGAAAAATAAAAAAGGGAAAAGTATCCATCAAAGATTTCCATAAAGGAAAGAGTAGGCTTCTCAAGTGACATACAAAGTATATCAAGCAGTTGGTCCTAATTTCATGCACACTTCCATATCCATCCATTATTGCTCATCTTCACAAGTTTGGAGAGTCAAAGGTTCCAAACTGTCAACCAATCCATCTTTTATTACTAAACACACTCCACCATCCACGCCTCCATGCATGATATATAATTCTCACATTGGCCATGTATTGGAAGCAACCCTTCATCATAAAGATTCAGAAGGAACTCTATTGCGATGTGCGCATAAAGACAAAGTTAACTCTGATATCAACAAACTAGATCAGGAATCTCAAAAGTTGCATTCAAGTGCACATATCTTGGCAAAGCAATTTCTTCAAGTAGGATATCGATGGCACATTATGATAGAGGCATCTACATTAGCATCACCAGGTGATTCAACATGAGCTTAAAATCTTTCAGCAAAAAATCAAAAATAAAAAAAATCAAAAAAATCAAAAAATCATGAAAATAGTAAAGATAAAAATCATCCTTCAGTGAAAACCACTACGGTGGCGATTTGGACAGGTACCATGATGAAAACTTGGCAAACATGCATCATGTGTAGAATCAATCAATTGTGTGTGCTCGTTCAAGTGAAAGCATCTTATCACATCCATAGTAAAGCCAACATTCCATCCATAATAAATCCATTCATCCATGAACCATTTATCCAACCCATTTCCATCCATCTTCCAAATTATCTTGATCTTGACAAAGTCTGGTGTACACTTTACACTTTCTTATGGTAAACATCTTGACATGGGCTATTTTCATTGATCCTATCCTACCCAACATTATCTAAGCCATGAAGCATTATCCAAATGAGCATCCTCTATTCAAACACCTTATCTTATTATAAGATAATCCTTGGAATCCTTTGCATGCTTACCATATCCATCCATCCACACACCTATCTCAACATCCACCCATGGAATTTCATACATTGCTAGACACTGGAGGAAAATATTTACATCTTTCTTCGAGAATAAATCTTGATCTATATCCTCCAGCTTATGTGGTGATCCAAACACTGGAAAACATAAAATCAAATTGGTCAAAGCATTTGTGAGAAAAAAAATCCAAATCACTAGCCCAAGGCATATTTTGATGAGAAGATGTTCCTTACCAAGCTTTATCTTTCATTGAACATTGATCCAAACAATCAATATCAATTGCATCTAACTTGCACTTCAACATCACATCAAATCATTCAAAACAATTTTATTCCAAATCAAGCTTCAAATCCTGATCAATAATCCAACCAATCCATCATAATCTCGGGATATCCTTCCCAATCCTCATGTTGCTTAACACTATCCTTGCATTGTTGTGTATCTTCAACAATGTTATCATCATCAATCCATCAATCCGATCAATTAACCCTAGCTTGGTTTTCAACAAAATCCCAAAATAGAGCATTGATATCATATCCATATCCAAATCGTCAAATCATGCGAAAATACCCAAAAACATCAAAATCCTTCAAAAAATCCAAAAACATGTCAAAAATCCAAAAATCAAAACAGTGGATTCATCTTGTTGAACTACATCATCTATGAGCTTGAACGTAGGCAAGTTTGATCTTTGATCATCCCCCGAGACACCCTAGGTCAGTCCTTTAGAAGTCCGTCGCAATAAGTTGGCAATTCATTTGCTTGTATCTCATCAGTAAACCGAGTCTGTGTCAGTTGAACTACGTGGTCTCTGTGTGTATAATGTAGGCAAGGCTATTTTTTTGATCAGCTCCTGAGACCCCTAGGATAGGTCTTTATATTAGTTTTTTGGTCAAAATCTCAGAAAATCCAAAAACATTGGAAAATTTGAAAATCAAAACATTTATAAAACATCTCAAAAAATCACAAAAATAGCCTCAGAACATTTCAAAACACCAAAAACATCCAAATATTTCAAAAATCCATCCATCTCCATCTCGCTCTCACCCGAAATAATCTCATTCATAATAAATCAATCATCATTTTCATCCTTTGGTAAGTCAGTCGGAAGTAAGTCTAGCATGTTTAAAAGTAAAAGTTCAATCGTCAAAGTCTCAAGTCTAGGTCAGTAATTAAACAAGTTGGTCAACTCTTGGTATCAATAGATTATCATCCAGTCAATCCCATATCACCTTATCACAACATGTCCTAGGATGCATCCTTCCTACAATCGACATCAACATTAGGAATCACTGTAGTTTAGTCTTGGCTAGCAGTATGAAGAAAATTAGCTTGTTTGCTTACTTGATCTTTATCTTTTTGATTTATCTTATTGCGCTCATTCTGATGACCTCTCGATGATGTCCAAACAAAAGGATTTAGAGAGAAAGGAATGGGGAAACTATCATTATCTATTTATCTGTTGTGCTTGTTGGATATCCTAGTAAAATAACCTTCTCATACGTACTTTGCTTGGTTTGCAGGAAGGGTGTTTTAGGCATCTTGTTGACCACATAGGAAGGATTTATTTTCTATGTTTTGGTCTGAGATGTTTAGAATATCTGAACTGCACTCTAAATGAGGTTTTGTGTGCCAGGTGTGAACAGGAGCACTCCTATCTGATTGTCGATTCAAAGTCCATCACACTAGGTACAACGCCATCCTGGTTCTTTATACCTTGATGCATCATACCTACGTGTATTATCAAACATAAGGTAAATGGTCCTTTTAAAAATCCCAATTCCTGATTATCGTTATCATCATCATTTATAGTGTAGGCTTGTTGGATCTTCTTTTCATTTCCTCTATCCTCTCTTCATACTAACATGGTACCATGACAGTTAGTCAAAAACATCACTAATGCATCCACAAACCGTCAGCATAAGGCATATCATATCATATCATGTAGCAAGCATTAAATCATATCACATCATTGCATTGCATTATCATCTTAAGTTATGAGAATAATAGAGATTTGTTATTCTAAGTATCTTAAGAAATCATTACATAATCATTGCATATAGTATACCATAAATATCATGAGTAATTTCACATTGCATTCATTACATCAAAGAATCACATAAGCATACATTCACATATCATCCACCATAAAGTGCATAAGAAAAAGAAATAAAAAACATTATCATCACATACATTCCATAAGGGGCATAATATAGAGATCATGTGCATAACATAACATTTTGCATCCATACATCATCATCATAAATACATAAGAAAATATACAAAAAGAAATAACCATAAGCATCAATAAACATCTGCATATCATGAGTCATAGCATTACATCATGCATAAGTAAAATATGACACATCTCATAAATGAATCAAACCATCTCATATATAGCATAAAAAATACAATTGTCATGGCATAAGATCAGGATCAAAATATGTGTGAATCAAGTATATAATACAATCAGGGATATAATAAATAGAGCCTGTGGATCTCAAAAAATGTTGTCTCTAATCAAAATGTGGTGGCTAGTCCTACTGGCTGAACCCCTCACCCTCTTGTCTCTCGACATGCTCCTCAGGCTACCTCATACCTGTCTGTTGCGAGAACTCTAGCACTCGAGCCCCTACTGGTATAGCTTTTCGATAGTGCAACCTATAGTACTCTACCTCTTTGACTGCCTCATGGTATACTCACGTCAAAACTATCCTGCCCTAAGAAGTGGAGGCCATACTCTCAAGTTGTTGTCTCCGGCCTATCTACTGGTCCAACTTTGATCAGGCCTGATCTCTCTTAGTAGTAAGGGCCTAGACTTATTGTCTGGCCTGGTCCCTCTCGGTTGTTAGCAACTGCACTTGTGCCTATAGATTTTGTATGAGGGAATCCCTTTGATCTGGCTACGGTGGTGGTGGTGGTGGAGGCTGCTACTGGTGATCTCTGGGGGCCTCTCTCTATTGTCTATCTCCATCTCTCTGTTGATCTACCAGAGGAACCTTCTGGTCCTTCTCTTGCTCTGGCTGATGTGGAGGTGGCCTAACTACTCCCATGTCCCTGTCTCCATCTCCATCCCCTCTGTCTCCCTGCCCCCGCCCTCATCCTATTGATCTCCCTCTGGGCCTACATCGTAGGGGTACCGCACCTAGATCTGTCAATCGAAGGGGTGGTTTGAACCAATCTGTGTAGGCCTATGTGACCCTTGCATCCCCCTATCCCTAATCATATGGCCACCAGCTGCCTAAAAGAAGTAACTACCTCATTGGTCGGGATCAACCTACCCAATACTATCTCCCTCATAGTACATGCGAAGATGGCCACGTATTGGTCATTGGGATGGTCCTATATGTCCCCAAACTATCTGTCCACTATGTCTATTAGGTATCTCTCTATCATCATGTGCTCTCAACCCTGCATAAGTCTTGATGAGGTAAAAAACCTCATCATAATGAAATCATAAAATCTTATTTTTACAAGCTCAATCCTAAGTTTGTGCCAATTCATTAAACTTTAGGAGGAATAATTGCTTATCTTTAAGGAAAATTATGCAAACTTTATTTCTTATGATCAATTGAGGAAATTTTCCAATGCAGGTTTAATGGGTTTTCTTGAGTGTTTTTATAGGGAATAAATCAGTCATCTTGCAGCTGTTACAAAATGTTGAACCAACACGTGCCTTAAATATGGTTGAAGATAGATGCTATGAACCTTCTCCTTAATATCAGGCTTATGAATCAAAGATTTAATTAATGTTTATTTATTTTTTCTTACCAAAAACTTCTTCATGGCTCGTCTCAAGCCTTCTTTATGTTTATGAGTTTTAAAGACATGGAAGTTAGTTAAAGTTGTTAAAGACTTTTTCAATGGCTATCCATGCCATCTAGAATCTAGGATTTAGTTATAAGTTTTTCTATAAGAATGTAATTTCAAAAAAAGAATGAATAAGACTGAATAGTAACATTATGTTGTTTACATGATCTCTAAATATTGATAAATGAAAGAACTATCTTTTGTCGATTGCTAAATTGTTGAACTGTGGATGATAATTATTTTTAATGGAAGGACTCTAGAACCTATAGTTTATGTGATTTGAGAACGAAGTGTTAACCCACGAGCTAGCCACTTGAGGGAAGTTAGCTTAAATAGATAAGTATTTATTGTTATGTTGTTTTAGTTGTTACATAGATAACTGTTCAGTAGGAACTCACTAAAGTCTGTCAGTTTTTGAGTCTGAAGTTTCGAAACGCATTTGTGTTAAATTAATTATGAGTTGTTGTTGTAGCTGTTAGAATCTTTTACTGTTTAAGAAAATATTTCATGGTCTATTTACTTATTTTTCCACTTTCGTAGTTTATTAGTTATTCAGTTTACTCATTTCCACTCTTTCTAGTTTAGTTGTGATGCTTTCTAAATTAGTTATCTTATGATTTCTAGTTTAATATTTCCAGTTTTCTTAGAATAAATTGTTTTCTAGCTAAGAAATTAAAATGGCTTTAGACTAAAATTGATTTCAATAGTTTAAAGAAAATCAGAAAATCTAAAATGAGTTATCCAAATCATCTTCTTTTGCAACTGCCTTGGACACTGCCCAGATGACTTATTGACATTTTATATTCTAAAGTAATGGGACCTAACAAAATCCTATCACTTTTTGGCGCCGTTGTTGGGGACTAAAATAGCCTTTGTGCTTAAGTGTTACTAGGAGACAGTTTGAATACCTTGTTTTATACCAAAAATTCCTCTGTCGGCTTCCTTTTCTTCATGGTTAGGAAAAGAGGCCCTCACGAATGATTTATACCAAAGACCCCCCCAAAATACGTACCAACCATACCTAGGGAGGCCCAAGGCTCAAACAATAATACTTTTGAAGAATTATTTGAGCCTATTCCACCAGAGGCTTTCCATTATTTGCCTGGAAATCAACTGGCAGAATAGCCAGTTATAGAGGAAATTGTCTTCAAGGAATAGACTCCTTTAAACATCATGGGAGATCATAGGGCTAAACCTAACCACAATGAACCTTAGTCTCCTAGAACGTTTACCTATCCTATTACCTTGGATGCAGATGATGATACCGCGATGAAGAAAATTTCCCCAGCTTTCCTTCTAACCTTTCGTGGCTTGTCCTCAAAAGACCCAAACCAATTTCTCTTTAAATTTAAAGTCCTGTGTCAAACTTATGACTACAAAAATGATAACCAGAAGTTGAAGCTCTTTCCTTCTACTTTGAAGTATTCAACAATTTGTTGGTTCATGGGACTGGGTTCGAGTAGTATTACATCTTGGGGAGAAATGGAGAATGTTTTCTTGAAAAAATACCAGAGCTATTGTAGGGTGAGTGATCATAAGGAAGAGTTGTTTAAACTGAGACAAAACTAGGACGAGATTTTAGAGGACTATCTCGATAGGTTCCTTTTCCTATCTAAATGATGTGGAGAAGAGGCTATTAGTGTTGATATCCTCAAAACAATTTTTCTTAAGGGACTTGATGATGATGCTAGAACAAATCTTGATCTGATGGGAAAAGGTGATGTGTCTCAACTAACCTTAGAGGAAATATGTGAGTTATGTCCGAATTTCTCCCGTACTTGGGGAGGAATCCGTAAAACTAATCTCTTTCGAGGGTCTAATGAGATAGGTAAGCTCCATGAAGAAATAGAAAATATTAAAACAAACATTCTCATTCAATTAAACACTACATTAGATGGCATACAAGCTAAAACTCGCAACCTAGAGACCTTGTCAATCTATTGTCCCAGGTATTGAAACAAACACCTATTGTGTGAGTGTCCTTTATATAAAGTTAATGTTTGTCAACTCTATGAGAAAAACCATCCTACAAATCAGTGTGAGCTTTTGTCTGATATTAAGAATACTACGAAAAAAACTATTCAATTCGAAGAAGAGATAAATGTGTTAAACCAACGTCAAGGAGGTAACTTCTCTTATGGACAGAATTCCAATCCTGCATGGAGACCACAAAATAACTGGGTTCATAATCAATGGACTCCATTTTGGAATCAGTCACCTCCACCACAACCTAACTGGGGAACTCCTTATTAGGGATCCCTCGAATGGGAAAATCAAACATGGGGAAATCAGCAGTGGTTGAACCAACCACAACAAAAATGGTACCAACAACATACTGCCCCCCAATGGAATCAGGGAAAATCAATTTTATACTGGACCTAGGAGGAATCAACAACAAAATTCATTACCTCTAGCTCAAAATCCTCCTCAGAATGAGTAAGTAAACCAACCTCAGCTTCCAGCACAACCGCTTCCCAACCCTAAGAATAATCACCAGAACACGCTAGTCTACTCTATTGAACATGAAAATTTTACAGGACTTAATGCGATACATTACAGAAATGTACAGTTGCACTCTAGTATAACTCTTCAACCCTCAACTATTGAAGAAATAGTGGAGGAACCTGAGCTTAAAATTCCAATAAAAGACACGTCACCTACTCAGGATACTTCCACCAAAGACAAAGAGCCTTTTTCAGCAGCAGGAGCTACTGATTTGTCTCAGGGGGAGGAAGGTTAGTCCTTGATTCAACATAGGGAGGATTTTGTTCCAAAAGAGAAAACAATGGCACCATATCTAGAACATCTAAAGTCAATGACTCCGAAAGAAACTACGGAAATACCTATGGCTTCTAAAAATGCGTTAATTAAGGAATAAAAGTTGATCCCAAGAAAATCGAAGTCATCCAACAATTGACTATCCCTCAAACACAAACAGATGTTCGAAGTTTTCTTGGACATGCTGGCTATTACAGAAGGTTCATAGAAGGCTTCAGTAAAATTGTGGCTCCTATGTTCTTTCTTTTATAGAAAGAAGTAGAGTTTATTTGGATACCTGAGTGTCATCTATCATTCGAAACAATTAAGGAAAAGCTTGTCTCTGCTCCCATACTACGAGGGCCAAATTGGATTCTTCCCTTCCATATTTATATAGATGCTTCTGACGATGCTATTGGTGCATTACTAGGACAAGAAGATGAGAATGGGGGTAAATATGCCATATATTTTATCAGTAAGAATCTTACATCTATAGAGAGAAACTATACAACAACAGAAAAAGAATTCCTGGTTGTTGTTCATGCCATTAAAAAATTCCGCCACTATATTATAGGATATAAGGTTACAGTTTATACAGACCATTCAGCTATAAAATACCTAATGAACGAAACCTTACTTAATGGTCAGATTATGAGGTGGTTATTACTCCTCCAGGAGTTCAATGCTACAATCCTTGATAAGCTAGGGAAATATAACGTAGTAGCAGATTTCTTGTCTCGAATCAAACAAGAAAAGGGTGACAGTATGCTTGTACAGGATGAGTTTCCAGATGAAAATTTGTTTGCGGTTTTTGTAAAATCACCCTAGTTAAAAAAAATTTCTAACTATTTAGCTACCTCTAAGGTACCCCCAGGGTTCACGACTAAGCAAAGGAAGCGACTTATCAGGGAAAGTGCCCCATTCAAATGGATTAACAAAATGTTATTTCGATGTGGATCTGATATGGTCTTGAGAAGATGTGTGAGAGCAGATGAAACCTACAACATTCTAAGGGCCTGTCACGATGATCCTTCAGGAGGACACTACTCTACGAAGAGAACTTCCCATAAAATTTTAGGTGCCAGATACTATTATCCCTCAATGCATAAGGATATTAAGAACTATGTTCATTGTTGTGATGAATTTCAAAGAGTAGGAAGACTAACTACTTCTTCGGAGATGCCTTTACTGCCACAGGTAGTGCTTGAACCATTCGAGAAATGGGGTTTAGACTTTATCGGACCCATAGATCCTTCCTCTCAAGGGAAAGAATACATACCGGTTTGCACCGATTACCTAATGAAATGGGCAGAAGTTCAAGCCTTACGAGTAGCTAGAGAAGAGCAAGTTGCGGACTTCCTTTATAATAAAATCTTCCTTAGATTTGGAGCCCCTCGAACTATCGTTACTGACCAGGGACCCCAATTTATGTCCAAGGTGCTCTTGGAATTCACCAACCATTTTCAAGTAAGCCATAGAAATTCATCCCCTTACCACCCTCAAGCAAATGGCCAGGTGGAAGTAACTAATAGAGAGTTTGAAAATATATTAAGAAAAATAGTTTCTTCAGGAAGAAAAGATTGGGCCAGGAAACTCGCTGAAGCTGTTTGGGAATACAACACAACTTGGAAATCCATGATTGGATTCAGCCCCTATGAGCTCGTTTTTGGAAAGAAACCTCTTCTTCACATTGAATTTGAACTACAAACACTACAAACAGCTATGAAACTAGGTTTGGATTTGAAACGAGCCCAAGTTGAATGAGTTCTACAATTAAGCGAATTGGATGAGCTTCGCTTAGACGTTGTCCATAAAATAGAACTAATTCAACATCAACATAAAGTGTGGCATGACAAAAATATTAAGGAGAGGGAGTTCTATAATGGATACTGGGACCTGCTATTCGATTCATGGTATAAAGATCATAGAGGGAAGCTCAGGACTCATTGGTTGGGACCTTATGATATTTTTGAGGTCTTTTCGAATGGAACATTTTGGTTGAAACCAATTGATGGTGACTCACAAACCCTCTTAGTCAATGGTCATCGCTTGTGTGTCTACCATAAGTCGGTCAATAAAGAAGAATTCTCAAGAATGGTGGAAATGCAGGATGAGGTCCAATGTATTGACTTTGCCAAGGCAGAGTCTATTTGTTAAATTTAAAAAATAAAAAATAAAAAAATAATAATAATAATAAATTGAAAAAAAAAAATTATATATATATATATACTTCGAAAATGTGTAATAAAAAGACATGTATACCAAGATATTTTCCTTTCATTAGTCTTTCTTCTTTTGGACTTAGCTAATTTTTGTTCTATTTTGCAGGACTTTTTATAAAGAGGAAAATAACTTTCGGAGCACCTTCTTAAGATACTCTGGATCTTATGGTCCTGATGCCAAATGCTCAGGAACCTAACAGCCTTTATACCCAATGCTCTGGAACTTATACAAAAACTTGTCACATTAAAAAACAATGTTCCTACAAAGTGATTCAAAGCTCCTGAAGTTCAAAATTCATGGTCTTGCCACATCACTTTCATTTTGTTGTTGCTCTAGCTGCATCTTTCGACGATGCTCCAGAACTTTCATTTTGTTGCTACTCCAGCTGCATCTTTCGACGATGCTCTGGAACTTTCATTTTGTTGTTGCTCCGGCTGCATATTTCGACGATTCTCTGGAACCTTCATTTCATTCCTTTTTCGACTGCATCTTTCGGCGATGCTCTGGAACCTTCATTTCATTGTCGACCTGGTTGCACCTTTTAGCGATGCTCCGAAACTTATCCTCCTTCTCCGTCGTGAATGCATGCCTTCTGCGTGCTCTGGAACTCTTCCACTAGTTTTGAGCGTGTTCTCATTGTGTGCTCCAGAACTTATCCATCTGTATTCTGCCACCTCTTTTTTTTTCATAAATTCAAAATTTTGAGATGCTTCTATCATTACCACATCTTTTTACACATGCCTTCCCATCTGGTTTTTTTTATTTTTTCTCATCATAAATAAATCCGCCATTACCACCTGTCTTCATTAATATCCAAGTCATTCATAAGCTTCAGCAATTATTCCATAATAAATCCGTCGTCACTTCAGCCAATACCATTGTGTCATCCTATCAAATTTGTAAATGTATGAGATCTTCGAACGATCATAGAATGCAAGTAAGTACTAATTTTCGCTTTAAGTAGGTAGTTATTTTTGAATAAAGAATAATTAATTGGCACAAAATTCCCTCCTAATTTAGCAATTTGTGCCACTAAGCAATCAACTACTTGTACAAAAATTTTTTCGCATGCCTCCATGCAGACTAAAATCATTGCACAAAAAGATTCGAGAAAGACAAGTAAATAATTTCAGTAGTTGTATTTTCAAAGTTAGCTATGTACAAGTTCTTGTCATGGTTGAAATCTTTTGCAGAGTGGAAAATAAGAGAATGGGGGTGGTAAAAATATGTTAGAGCCAGATTCTGTAGAAAAATTGTTGGGGTTAAGCAATATCTCTAGTATGTTCGAAGAGGCAGGGTGTTTGGACTTTATCAGAAAGTTCGAAGGTTATAATGAAAAGATGGTGAGCACATTTGCTGAAAACTACTCAAATGGTGAAGTGGTACTCCATGGAAAGTGTTTTAAGGTGAGTCTGAAAATCATCTCTCGTTTATCAGGGTTAGAAAATTCAGGCATGAAGTTAAAAGAAACCTCTCAGATAACATACCAAAAATTGTCTGAATTATTTGTTAAAGAGGGAGACCCTCACCCCATGGTCGTAATTAGTACCAGAGGACAAAATAAAGGATTTGAGAGGACCTCTATACTAGAACCTTGGGAAAATGTTGTAGCTTGGATCATAAAATATTTCACTTGTGAAGGTCAACTAACTATTGTGGTAGGACCCGCTTTCCGTATGCTGATCCATTTACGTCATGGGAAAGAGAACCCTGCTCTTAGGGTTAATTTACCTAAGTTTTTATGTGACTCTCTAAATTCCTCAATAGAAAGATATAAAATAGGGTCAGGGCCACTAAAACACCATGGATTAATTCAATTGATTTGCAAATACCATTTTCGCAAGAAATCCGAGGGTAAATGGGAGAATTTTTTGGAGAAATTTGAAAAGACTTCAGTCAAAAGAAAATTAGAACCGGGGGAAACATCTCACCAAATTGCTTCACCTTATGGAACAGTTTCCCCTGAGTGCTCTCAAGATCTCAAGCTCTAAATCCCACCACCTCTGGTGAGGATGTGCCAAACTCTTTGAATAATGAATTCAAAACCCCTGATTTTCCAGAGCATGTTGAGCTCGTTTATTCTGATATGAGTAATCCCAGAAGAAAAAGGAAAGGGGAAAATAGGACACCTGTCATCTTCCAAGGTCTTCCTCCATTAAGGAGAAGTAAGCGCCTAGCCTCAGAATTCACTAAAACCCCTCAATGCAGGGTATGGAAGGAAGTTCAAAAAAAAAGAAGCCCAAACAACCATCAGAACCAATTGAAAATTTTTAGCCTGTCAATGAAGAGGAAATACCTCTAGAAAGAGAAGATTCGGTCGAGGAAATTACTTCCCACTCTGCATATGTGGAAGAAATCATCACCGAAGAAATTCAAAAAAGAGCACAGGATGGGGATGATAGTATTCCAATTCATTTGTCCCCCATTGTTAATAGAATTATTGAGACAGTTGAAATGAGGGATACCACTGCAGAGATAGAGAAATTTAGAATAGAAATTGATGATTTAAAGAAACAATTGTACAGAAATAATGAATAGATTGAATTGCAAAAAGAAGAATTGATAGTGCATGTTGCTATAACAAATAAAAAAGATCAGGAAATACATGGTTTTCAACTGCAACTACAGGAAAAGGACACATTGATTTATAAGTTAAAATAGAAAATTCAATAATTGAGTCAAGAACATAGGACTTATAATGATGACATTGCAGAAAAGAATAAAGAAATTGAAATGATAAAGGAAAACTTTGTGCTTATGTTCTCGGCTTTTGAAGAAGACAGGAAAACAAGAACTAAAGAATTAAACGCTTCCATCAGCAAATTTGTAGAGCTGGAGCAGGACTTGGAGGAATGAACTGTGAAACCAAAGATGGAATCAAAAGAAATTCAAACTGAGCCAGTTATAACTGATTGGTTCTAGGTTCACATTCCCCCATTACTCATAAAATGGATGGAAAAATGTTATTTCTTAAGAAATGTTTAAACTAAGAACTACAAGCTGAAAAAGGAGCTGGTACTCCTAAAAAAACCATTTCACAGGGCATATAGAGGAAAACAAGATGTATGTCAACTAGTTTATTGTCTATTATTTTGTAAAAGGCCATCCAAATTGTACTCCATGTTTTTAAATGAACAATGGATAAGATGGAAATTATTCAGAATCTACAATGATCAACCTTATGAACCCAATGACAAAGAATTTATTAAAATATTTGTGGAATCAACCCCTGAGGATAAAGATTTAATTTGTGAGTTCTTTTTGCATGATCTTTTATTAGAGAATCACACTGATTTCTTTATCAATCTGTTTGTTGGTGAAGTAGAATTAAGAGCCCTATTGTCTACTATGAGAAACCAGATTCATTGGCAAGAACGCACAAAAGAATATGCACAGGCAAAAAAGACCATGAGACTTCAAATAAGATCACCAAATTCTAGGCCTGAAGGTTTCAAAGACACCTTTTTGTCTCTCCTGGTAAATGATAAAATGAAAGAAAGGCATGATAACAGTCTCAGAATCTGTTACAATAATTTCATGGAACATGGGAAAAAATTGATTGGAAAGGCATGGCACGCTTGTGAAGAGAGATTTACTCCATTACCTGCTTATCTCAAGAAAAGAGAGGTCATTTCCCCTCTTAATATTAGATGATCTTTTAGAAGAGTTGATGCTTTAGTTAAAATCCTAAGAAACCTTAGGACAAACTGGATGGGGATGAGATACAAACCTCCCTTGTTGCTTAATCCACCTCCTTCTTTCAATATTTCAACTGATCAAAAGGATAGAATTTTCAATGAATGTAGAGAGGGTCTTATCTTTCATAAAGGGTTCATCCATGACCCTGTAGCTTTTGATGCAACAACAAGAGAAGAATATGACCTTAGTGCCAGATATGAGGAATGGAATAAAACTCAGGGTTATAATTATGGAGCAGGAGGACCAGCCAGGAACTAGGAGGGGAAGGAAATGATGAGGTAAAAATAACATCATCATAATGAAATCATAAAAGATTATATTTACAAGCTCAATCCTAAGTCTGTGCCAATTCATTAAACTTTAGGAGGAATAATTGCTTATCTTTAAGGAAAATTATGCAAACTTTATTTTTTATGATCAACTGAGGAAATTTTCCAATACAGGTTTAATGGGTTTTCTTGAGTGTTTTTATAGGGAATAAATCGGTCATCTTGTAGTTGTTACAAAATGTTGAACCAGCACGTGCCTTAAATATGGTTGAAGATAGATGCTACGAACATGCTCTTGAATATCAGGCTGATGAATCAAAGATTTAATTACTGTTCATTTAATTTATGTTACCAAAAACTTCATGGCTCATCTCAAGCCTTCTTTATGTTTATGAGTTTTAAAAACATGGAAGTTAGTTAAAGTTGTTAAATAATTTTTCAATGGCTATCCACACCATTTGGAATCTAGGATCTAGTTATAAGTTTTTCTATAAGAATGTAATTTCAAAAAAAGAATGAATAAGACTGAATAGTAACATTATGTTGTTTACATGATCTCTGAATACTGATGAATAAAAGAACTGTCTTCTGTCGATTGCTAAATTGTTGAACTATGGATGATAACTATTTTTAATGGAAGGACTCCAAAACCTGTAGTTTATGTGATTTGAGAATGAAGTGTTAACCCGCGAGCTGGCCACTCGAGGGAAGTTAGCTTAAATAGATAAGTATTTATTGTTATGTTGTTTTAGTTGTTACATAGATAACTGTTCAGTAGGAACTCGCTAAAGTTTGTCAGTTGTTGAGTCTGAAGTTCTGGAGCACCTTTGTGTTAAATTAATTATGATTTATTGTTGTAGCTGTTAGAATCTTTTATTGTTTAATAAAATGTTTCATGGTCTATTTACTTATTTTTCCACTTCCATAGTTTATCAGTTATCCAGTTTACTCATTTCCACGCTTTCTAGTTTAGTTGTGATGCTTTCTAAATTAGTTATCTTATGCTTTCTAGTTTAATATTTCCAATTTTCTTAGAATAAATTGTCTTCTAGCTAAGAAGTTAAAATGGCTTTAGACCAAAATTGATTTATGTAGTTTAAAGAAAATCAAAAAATCTAAAATAAGTTATCCAGATCATCTTCTTTTGCAAACAGCCTTGGACAATGCCCGGTTAACTTATTGACATTTTATATTCTAAATTAATGGGACCTAAGGACAACCTATCAAGTTTGTCCTATCGAGCAAAGAATAGTTGTTGTGCATCATCATACCATGGACCCATACCAAGCTAGGGATGCCAAGTGAAAACGGTCATCTCATCTATGACCCTCCTCCAATGAGCAATGCCACCTACCCCTGTATGTGTGAAAGTAGTCACTTCCCCTCTGTATCGCCAAACAATGGGATCATCTAGCTCTAAGGAAACCAATGTAACCTATGGGCGAATCACGACAATGTGCTCCCAGGCCCAAACATGCAATAATGTAGCTCTGGTCCCAATGGCCCTACTATCCAGATATGTGAACTCATGTAAATCATGGTAAAGGGAAGCCAACAACAGTGGTACCCATGAAAAGCACTCTCTCCTGTGGATCATCCACTCTCATGCAAGCCCCCATCCTAGACTGAAATATCAGCCCCACTGATCTAGTGCCACAAACCCTAAAATGATAGAAGCTACAATCAATCTAAAGGTGGGCATTGTGCCCCTGTATCGCTCAAGATCAATCTGCTCCTCAGAGAAGATGATCTCCTCAAGCTCCATGACCTCATAGCAGGCATCTCTCCCAGCATCCCAATCATAAATAACTATCTCCCCATGGATGGGTAGTCAAAGGATGCGCCAGACATCCTCGAATGTGACAGAAGCCTCTCTTGTGGGCAAGTGAAATGAGGACGTCTCACTATGCCATATCTTTGCTAAGGCTATCATCATCCCCAAGTGTGTCTGAACAGGACGGGCATAGGCAATATACCATAGGTTGATCGCCCCAAGGTGTTCCTCAAGCAGCTCATGTAACTTGACTAATCTGTTAAGAATCAGGCACCTATGCTCTCGTGAATGCAATATCCCAAGGTCCTCCTGCGCAAGAAAAGCCACAACGTCAAGTTTCAAAAAAAATCAAGATCCCGCCCTGAGTGATCACAATTCAAACAAAAAATGTGGCATTGTTTGCAATTGCGACGCAGTTTGCAAATTTCAAACTACACCACTAGACCCTCCAAATTCCAAATTGTATCGCATGTCAGAGTTTGGCTGCGTGCCAGTTTGACCCATGAAACCCTAATTTTTAAATTATGTCGTGCGACGCCATTTGTATATGCGACAGAGTTTGAGTGAAACCCTAATTTTCTAAACTGCGTTGCGGCAGAACCCTTTGCATATGTGGCACACTTTGAGGCCGTGCGACACCGATTATGCACCCTCAGCGACGCTATATAGCGCCGCTTGACCTAATTTGATTTTTGACCCTATTAATTACACGTCAAAATCAAAATCAAGAGATGGGTAAGGATCACATACCACTAGTCTTGCGTCAGCTGGCCGCTGGTGCACTCGCACTCGATCTGACATGTGTCATGGAAGCAATCTTTGTGCCATCTCGATCAATGCTTAGAGCTCAAAGTGCAAAACTTTCTAAAGGCTAAGTGTGCAAATGAATTGAAAGTGACCCCTTGGGGCCTATTTAAGCTTAAAAGTTAGGGTTTCTTGACCCTGTTTAGTTGTCCAGCTAGGGTTTTGGTCCCGTTTTCACCCAACCGAGGGTCATTTGGCATCATTTTGTCATGTTTTGGCACATTTTTGGCATCCCAAACCCTTTATGGGCTCATCAGGTAGCTTGTCCTCTCTTTTTTTGTGAGATCACCCAAAAATCCAAATTTTCGTCCGATCTCTCAAGGGGGAAATATACCAGCGTAATCCTTCTCGCTGGGGCAGCAGTGGGGCCTCTGAAAAATCAATTTTTTTTTAAATTTTGATCTTGGCATCTTATTCTTTGAACCAACGCAACATGTACATTGCTTCAAAGAGGGGAAAAATGTAGACACAAAAAATATACAGATTGATCCTACACACTTGATCCCGATCTTACTAACATTGTTTCTTCTTGAATCATCCCTTTTACTAATTAATTTAATTAAATAATCTTATTTGATTAAATTCATCATATTTCCTCTCTTAATCAAATAAATCAAATTTATTTGATTAAGCCATCCACTTCTATTAATTAAATAAATCATTTTATTTAATTAATCTTTTAATCCCTCTTTTAATTAAATAATTCACTTTATTTAATTAAATCTCTAAAGTCGTCTCTTTAAATTAAATAAATTAATCTTTATTTGATTTAATCTAACACCACCTTCTTTAATTAAATAAATCAATCTTTACTTAATTAAATCTAAATCATTATTCCTCTTAACTTTTATTTATTTTACTAAAATCTAAGTCAAAATTATCAACTCATCTAATTTATACTTAAAATGATCAAATCATGATTAATCCTAATCCTAATCACTTCAATCCTCTAGATTTTGCAACTTGCACAATAAATCAATTTATTTGATTTATAAATTCATCAATTTCCATTCAAATGGGCATCTTTTGTAGAATATTCTTCCAATTCAAAAATCCCTCCAAAAGGGATGAGTACTTCCAACAAGGCATTAAAGGCCTCTTACATGTCCTTTTCCTTGAGCCAAGTGGAATTTACTCCATTTCTTCTTCCCTCTAAACTTGTCATTTCACAAATTTCAAATTCCACCTAATTTCATTTATTGGCACATTCATCAAAATATGCTCATTCCTCCT
Source organism: Sequoiadendron giganteum (assembly GCA_007115665.2). Lineage (NCBI taxonomy): Eukaryota > Viridiplantae > Streptophyta > Pinopsida > Cupressales > Cupressaceae > Sequoiadendron > Sequoiadendron giganteum. Next base: position 306,612,985 of record CM021107.1, read on the forward strand.
CCAATCACATGTGGATAAGTGGCCTTCTCTCATTGGTTGGTCTTTTGTCCCACATTCATCCAAATACTTCAATCTTCCATTCTTCAAATCTATAAATAGAGGTCCTCTCCTATTGAATTGATCATCCACAATCCATGCAAGCTTACTATACTCAATTTCATCTGCAACTTCATCCATTTTCATTCAAGTTTCATAGTTTTATCAAAGTTATTGGAAAATTGCATCAATGAATCAAGAATCATCATCAAAGATCATCAAATAACATCAATGAATTGGGAAAGGGCCATTTTTCACATCAAAATGACACCAATTCCCCCATGGGATTGAGAGTTTGCTCAGTAGAATAGGATTTAATTATCTTTTATTGCTTTGTTCTTCATCTTATTTCCTATTTTGATGTTTCAATCTAATTTCATGGGGAATGTTGATCTAACTTGCATAATGACCTAATTTTATGTGTGTTCTCTTGTGTTTTTTGTAGGTATAGGTTCACCATTCACAATTAGTATGTTATATTAAAAAATAATTATATGGAAGATATCAAACACATTATTTTCATAATAATAATATATTCAAGTAAGTATGTATACATGTTACTTTGAACAGACATACATTAAAGAAAAAGTATACAAAATATACTATATAACATGCTTCAAAATTGTATATACATTGCATAAGTAGTCGACCTATATTTGACCACTAGCATTATTGTACATATCAGTTAGTCCACCCAGCATGAAGGAATTTTCTTGAACAAAATCTAGCTTGTCAACCTTTGTGATTGTTGATTTTAGCCATCCATGAACACCGCTTGAATCATATGAATTTGTGATGGTGAAGATAAATTGCTTGAATAACACTTCTTTCAATTTATTTTTCATGATTGAATTACGGCATGTATAAATCATCTACAAAAATTCCAAGAAGTTTGGTGTTCGGTTCTTCAAAAGAAAAAACCCATAATATTCTTGTATGATCTACTAGCTTTAGCTGAAGTATGTATCTATAGGTACAATTGGAAAATGTATCTTTGCACTTTAAACAATACCATGCTTGATCATCATTTTTCATAACTTTTTTTTTAACATTGTTTTTCATCTAATTCAAGGGGACAAGATGGATAGCAAAATGAATTTATTTTTATGAACTGCACTGTTGCTTTTAGAGTGCATTGGAAATTTTGTTTCACATTGGTAGTTTGGTCTTCAATATCGACAATCTTTTTTCTTGTTATCAAGAGAGGTCAATCCAAAGGTTGTGTATTTGATGGTGTAACATCATTCCCATTTTGTTCAAACCATGATTTTAGTTGTTCTGCCTCCTCTATGTTTGGGTTTATAAATAGGTGGGTACTTTCCAAAGTGCTTATGACCTTTCCATTATACTCAGTGACACAAGCTTTTTTATTGCAAGTACAACAACAAGTTTTAAGTGATACATCTCTTGGATTTGTTTACCTTCCTTTTCATTAGTTGGACCCCATAAAGTAATATTAATGGTAGATGAAGATAAATCTATCAACTTGATGCTCCTTTGAAGAACTTCAATCCCATCCCTCCTCCTTATGGTTGAGCTAGGGTCCACACATATGACTATTCCAATAACATCAACATGAATATTATTGGTTATTTCCATAATGTCCTTGAAGGTTGTGAAAGAGAACTGATTTTTAGGAATTGCAAGGTCATCTTCAGAGAGAAATTTTGGAATCATCCACTAAAAAAATTTCAAGTTGGCTATTAAGTTTTTTGTACAACCTATTAGCTAACTTTATAGTTCCACCAAATATTGTATATAATTCTCCAACCTGAACATTCATGTAATGAAGGTTTGCAACTTCATTAAAGCAAGTTACACATATTTCAGCATACTCACAATTTATAAAATCAAATGAAAAGACCTTCCCTTGTCCCTTTTGTGTGTTGACATGGTGCATTTATTTTTTCATGGTAACACGACCCTTTATAAGCCACCTTTTTTGGAATGGATTCAAATTTATAATAGGAGTAATATTGGAGGGGAGGTCTTTCCTTTGTAGGGATGAATATATTCCAAAACGTTCCCAACGAGGAGTTGGTTGCGTTACTCTAGCATAGTGATCAAGACTTGTAGATGGATCATTTGAGCTCATAGCATGTATTTTTTAGGATTGTTCTTCAAATAGGTAGATGGGTTGACCAATGATATCATGCTACAAACATAAGATTTTTAATTCAGAAATGACAATCCACCTATAAAGGTACAATGAGTAAGTATGATGAATAGAAAAAAAAAATGTGACATAATGGGTTCAAGAATGCTAAGCTATAAGTTGTCAATTGGCATTTTGTAGAAGAGCATTGAATTATGGTGGCTCACCTTGATTTTCAAATAACTGGGCAACTATATCTTATGATTTTAAGTATAGATCCCTTCTAGAGTTCTTCAGAATCTTTGTAGTGATTGTACTTTTTGGGAAGTGTAGCCTTCTGCTTATGAACCTCATCAGAGAGCTCTACTCTATAGTGATTGGAGGATTCAGGGCCATGGCCAAACATCAAAATATCTAATGCTTGTAGATGGGGTTGCAATTCTAGGTTTCCATAAGTGATCAACTTAATTGAATTCTTAGTCAAAGAATACATTATCATAGGAGAACTCATAGAATGTACTTGTTGAGCTTGTTATTCAAATATGTAGGTAGGTTTACCAATGATATCCTGTTGCAAGCATGTGCTTTCTAATTCGGAGATGACAATCCACCTATAAAGGTACAATGACTAAGCATTATGAATAGGAACAAATGTGACATAATGGGTTCAAGAATGCTAAGCTACAAGCTGTCAATTGGCATTTTGTAGAAGAGCATTGAAATATGGTGGCTCACCTTGAATTGAAAATAATAGAGCAACTATATCCTATGAGTAAGTATAGATCCCTTCCGGAGTTCTTTAGAATCTATGCAGTGATTGTACTTTTTTGGAAGTCTATCCTTCTACCTATGAACCCCATCACAGAGCTCTAGTATATATCGATTGGTGGATTCGAGGCCATGGCCAAACATTGAAATATCTAATTCTTTAAGATGGGGTTGTAATTCTAGGTTTCCATCAGTGATTAGCTTAATTGTATTCCTAGTCAAAGAATACATTGTCAAGGGAGAACAAACAAGTCCTAGAAAAAGTAAATTGAAAGCGAAAACTTTTATTTACTACACACTAAATATAGAACATAATTTTTGAATTAGAAACTGAGTATGTATTCTAAACAACATAATTTAGATGTCTAACTTGCTAATAAATGAAAAAGACACAATCTAGCTTACCCAAACCATGCAAACATGAGTTAAAACAAAAAAGTTCAAAAAATTTACATAAGATAGAAGTAAATTTTGAAGAATACTTGTAAATTTGATTGTGTCTAGGTTTGTATATCAAAAGAGTGGCTTGTGGCAGTTAACTTATTGCATTTGTAAGAAAAAAAAAAAGAGAAAAGGTAGTGAGAAAAAGAAATAGTATAATTTATTAAGTATTCTAAGTAAATTGGAAGTAGTGTAGATGTTGGAAAAAGCATTCAATGTTATAAACACAAGTGAAAAAGTGGTTTGGAATAAGCGGTTATAACAATAGTGCATTATTAGCAAGGGAAAAATTGTGAAGAAACGCACATTTAAAAAAACAAAGAACTTGGTCGGCAAGTGTGTTAATCATTTGTGATGCAATGAAAATAGGAAAGCTAACTCTTATTTATGTTGTGTAGTGAGTAACTAAACCATGCAAGTTAAAAAAAAGTTATTTACCCATCATCAAGATTGAGACACTTTGTACATCCTCTTTGTAGCTATAAATAAAATATATGGTGTTAAATTTATATTTTGAGTGAAACTTCATATGGGAAGATGTGTTGTATTTTGTATACATTTTATTTTTTATATTCATTTAATATACTGTTATGGTATATTTTAAAACATGGAACTGTAATGCCTCACCATGTAACCCTAGAGGAAGATGCAACTACTATAAAAGTGTACAATTTTTTTTCTTAAAAGTGAAATTATTAACATGAAAAGAGAACTACCCTAACGCATACATCCTCTAAGGTACACGACTAAGCTTACAAAAAATCCCATAACATAAAACAATAACTCATTCAAAGCATATAAATTATTACTCATGAATTAAAGAACGTACATTCAAAGCGTTAAATACATCACATAAGATAAAAGTACCTAACTGATCCATAGATTAGATTCATTCCAAATATTATTACAACCCATTCCCAAAATGAGAAAAATCATTCAATAAGGTTACAATTACAAAAATCCTCCTCAAATACAGTTGAGGAGTTATACAAATACAAACTAACCAATTGATACAATAAATCTTAAGAATGAATCTTATCAACTGGTATGCATGAGCTCTCCAGTCCGGAAGAACCTGCCATCAGGAACATAAAAAGGGAACCCAACGGAGTAAGGTGCACGTTCCACCAACCAAGTGGTGCCCGAAGGCCTACCCCCCATGCTAGGAGATAGTAACAAGGCTCCCTAGACAAAACTGACTACCTCTAGACATAGGCTATCACATGACTGATCTAATCGAATACAATTACAACACTAACACATTGGGTACAATGCTTCTAGAGTTAAATAATTAGATGCATCAGTGAACCAAACATACTGCTGACATTGGATGAGTGTCACCACAAAGTTGCATGGGTTACCTCGGTAGATATTCCCAGACCCCAGCCCCATCGAGAGTCACTCTCCTACTGACAACACGTGGAACAAATCCACAACCCAAGGGTAACTAGTGCACACATACGGATATTAATATCCAATCCAAAGATAAAAGACATCACATCCCCGTTCATGGTACCCGAATGATTAACTGAATACACCTATACGCACTACCCAAGGGAAATCAAAATCCTTGACAATAAAATACAACTCCAAATATTAAAACACCTCAACTGGAAGACTTATAAAATATCAACTAACAATTCTAATCAATTTCCCCCAAAACGCTAACAGAAGAAATCACATTCAAAAGGGCAATTTAAATAGGAAATAAATATATCCCTTCAGATTTCCTAAATCCAATTTCCCTTTAGTGAAATGCAGTTAAATTATTGCCCAAATAAACTAATTAAATAAAATCTCTTTCACAGACAAAGGAGGAAATTTAATCTATCTGTTATTCAATTCCTCAAGTACTTTTAAATAAAAATATCAATTTCTTCTTTTAAAATAATTTCATTTTAAAATAACCAACTTGTGTTATTGCATGCACCAATGATAGATATTCATTAATATATATATATATATATATTATCAAATATTATAATTAATTTACTATGTCCAAAAACATTATTAAAATAGATATACATTTAATATATATATATACATATATATCTAAGTATATATATATAATATATATATATATTATAAATTAAATACCAAACGACAATTAAATTCGAAGTCAAAGATTATGAAAAGTGGCGGACGAACTATTTTAAGGGTTCACATATGATAATGGGGGGAGCGCTATGCCTCCACACAGCTGCACCCCCATCCTTGGGGAGTCACGATTGGGGAGGACAACGCTAGGCATTGCCTCCCAATCGCCTCCCTTTGGGGGTGGCTGTGGGGAAGCCCCCAGCCTCCCCACGTATACCCTCATTCAGATTTCATTTTTTATAAAATAAACAACGATTAAAAATAAATCACCGTATGGAACATGTTAACAGAGATTCCAAAAAAAACCTTTTCAATGTTGATATTTCCACGGGGATTTTTGTATCAATATTAATAAATATATATATGTATATTATATTATATATATATATATATATATGTGTGTGTGTGTGTGTGTGTGTGTGTGTGTGTGTGTATGTGTGTGTGTGTATATATATGCATATATATGTATAAAATATATATATATATATATAAAGAAATCGAACAATTGTTCTAACTGGGAAAATAATTTTCACAAATAGTTCCCTACAGGAAGTATTCATGAATTCACCAAAAAGGCCACTTTACAAGACTTTCTATAGAAGAGTTTCTCAATTCTACACAAGAGTTTTCAAATTTCTTTACCAAATAATCAAATCTTTAGGAAGAAGAATAGTAAATTTCTACAGACAACAAATCCAAAAGGAAAATGGAGCAATATTTCTCTATAGATAACATTTATAACAATTCCTAAGAGGTTCTCTACAAAATTCTACAGAGAATTTTAATTCCTCCCCAATAGAGATTTTCCAGTTTCCTAAGGTTTTTCTTCTAGGTTCTTCATTTCTTAACAACAATCCCAAATAAAACTTACAATAATTTCTACATAAAATTTAACGGTAATTTCCAGACATGGCTTCTTACAATTTTATAAAAACTCAAAAGCCTCTTAGTTTGTACAAGAAATCTTTTTCCAGACAACAAATTAATCTAAGAACCTTCCTGAAATTAAATTAAATTAAATTAAGTAACAAAGGAACCTAAATTCCAAACGCTTGAGGGGATGTAGATTGATATAGAGGTTCTTCCAGAACAAACAAAGCTTCCTCCAAAAAACAAAACAAATTCCAGAGCCAAAGAATTTTCTCGAGACTATCCTTCCCCAATTTTTCAACCACCAGATTCAACAACAAAACTCCATTTTTAAACAACCTCTGCCCACCAAATATCTTCTCCTCTCTTCCATGAAGTAACTTCTTACCTCTCCTTGTTACAACAATTATTCTCTTCGTGAAATTTTTTTTCCCAACAACCCTCATTAAAATTTCCAAACACATGTCAAAAAACAAATATCTTCTAAATCAATTAACACTAATCCCTCTAGATATTTCTAGATATTATGCCTTTTAATAATTTCAAATCCACATAGTATTTCTAATTTAAACTTAATCCAACTAATTTAATTACTTAATAAAATAAATTTAATCATAAGATTAAATTATTTTACTAAATAAATTAAATTAAATTACAATCTTCTAACATAATAAACAAGATTAATTAAATAATCATTTAAAACATTTAAAGAATTTATTTTCCTTAAACACACTTTGCAACATAAATAATATCAAGGCAAAAATGAACAACGTTATAGCAAAACATAACCAACTAAAACTGACGACACACTATGACCAGGGTTGTGGCTTGACAAGGGAAACCTAGTTACTACTTCCCAATCAATAATACCGTTGGGCAATGGACATGCTCAAACCTGTGAAACCAAGTGGAGTCGATGTCCTGTACCTGCAAACCTGCAATCAAGGCATATATCAAACTTGCATATATATCATAATCAAACACACCATGAAGAGAGAATCGTGGAATCGCAGGGCGCTCACAAGTGAGTGATGCAATTCCTTTCCCTTCAACAATACAATGGCACACCAAACTGACGAATCTAACATCAATAAACTACTCATGAACATATAACAATATCAATTCAAGTAAACACTATGCTAATCAAAAGAATTTCATAATAATAAACATCAGAATAATATACCATCACATCAAAACATAAAAACCAACATCGCTCCAAAGTTAGTGATCAAATAATAGCAGGTATCATGGTCTAAAAAATTCAAGGTACTGTCAGAAAACATAAGCATAGTAGAGAAACACACTGTCTGAACATAAGAGAAAAATGGAGGGGTGTTACATTCTCCCCACTAGGGTCAGGCTTACTCCTGGAAGCCTACAAACATGCATAATACCAAATCCATATGATAACACATAATCATCAAGCACCATATTCATGATATAACATAAATTATTCACACACACACCAATGCACATCACCAAAAATCACAACACAAGGCCACACATGGGTCCATCTGGACACCGGAAATTAACATACTAATCCATGATACATAATCCATGAGCCGAAAGCCAATATCCATCTCACATAATCCATACATCACAATCAGTGGCTTGATGGTGTTAGGCCACACACATGGTGAGACCATCCAATCAAGACCACAATGACCTGTCTCTTGTTGTATAAGGTGGTTATCCTCCAAGAGATAGGCATCACACATAGGTGGGTAGTGGGTCCTATTTGTATAACAGTCTCACATACCCCCATCCTCAACGTTCCCTACGTCTACTTCCTTGTATACACTCACCAAGTTCGCCTCATACGTCCTTGGAGAGAATTCACAATACGACACATTGTCGACATTGAAAACAATAAATATAACTACTTTAGCCACCAAGTTCATAAAGAAGAGAAAATAAAAATTCAATTTCAACAATAAGGCAAAAAATGTGCACAATTTCAACACTAAATCAAATAGAACCATGAGGTTTATATGAAAATAAGATCACAAGTTGTGGCTAAACCATCACAATCAAATATAACAAGGTGCCAATCATCACAATTCAACAGAAAATCATCAATAATCATTAAGAAAGTTCACAATCTTTAAAATTGCATTGTACAACACTATGTGACTAGATACTAGCCACCAAATGAGGAAGGAGGGAACAACGTCCAGCTATAGTAATATCCCTCATGTGGTGCAGAGTGAGCATGCCATCCACATGACCTAGAGTATACTCCATGAATATCACGTCATCACTCGACATGGTCATATGCTAGCTAGAGAAGGCACACACTCATTGTATGCCACATGGAAGTGTGTCTGTGGCTCCACAGAAGTAGACACACGCATAACACACCCCGCATAGTGATACCTCATGGAAAAAGCACACACAAGTACTTGTTGTAGCCAGAGGTATACATGGTTAGGACCTACTCATATGCTATCCAACCAAACACTGTCGAAGCAACCATGAGTATCCCTCTACATGTGTGTGAGGCCCCATAATGCTCATCACACAAGTAGGCTATCATAACACAATCTCATAATGCACCTTCATCTGTCTATGCACGTGGCATCGTGTAACACAACATCATCAACAACACTATGTCAGAATACATGTAGATACAGTATCACGACATCATCACCAACACTATGTCGAAACATCAGTGGGGTGTGGAATCGTATCTATTGCATCATGTCGGAACACATGCAGATACAATATCACGACATCATCACTAGCACTATGTCGAAACATCAGTGGGGTGTGGCATCATATCTATTGCATCATGTCGGAAAACATGCAGATATAGTATATATAATGCATATATGATAATATCAATATGGGGCTTCCCGAGCTTCACCTCTCATACAGACGAGGTTTACTCAATAATGTTAGATCAACGTCTCTACGGATGACCAGGCATATACTAGCAAACCAATGTTGTACTCAAATCTGTGGGGATTGGGCTAACACATATGGATCAAGTATCTTGATCCATCATAAGGGAAAGTAGTGGGTACGTTTCCTTGGAATCGGTTGAGTTGGGATTTCTCTGTGCTGCAATATGCGTACGCTGCACACTCCACCCAAGGAACTTGTGGCTGCTACCATCCCTTTATGGATTGAAGGGCTAGAGAACCAAAAGAAAATGAATATATGAAACTATCTTTTGGTTACTCTTATATATAAGTTTCAACCACACATAGGTTGGCCCTCAATCAAGTAACAAACATGCAAACACACCTAATGGTATGGTTAATCCACACCAAAATACAACTTTCTCCCCATGGATGGGTACCCAGTATCACCATCTCATGGACACACAAAGCAAGTACGGGGTAGAAACAACACTCAACTAATGCACAGTTACTAGTTCCTCGCATTTACAGGGGGGTACAATTACATACATAATTCCATAAGTACATTTACTTCCATAACCCATGTGATACATATCACTACTTTTCATCGATAACCTTTTATCAGTTTACTATCACTCTATTATTTTCCACATAGCACATGATGTAAAATGTCAATGCCATGATCACCATGATCACTTAATAACTCCACTAACAAATTTCACAAGGACAACATAATGGGCTCATACATACCCAGAGTACCTGGTGTATGAACCTGGGCTTTGATACCATGTGTAATGCCCCACCACATAACCCTAGAGGACGATGCAACTACTACGATAGTGTAAATTTTTTTTCTTAAAAGTGCAATTATTAACATGAAAAGTGCACTACCCTAACACATACATCCTCTAAGGTATGTGACTAAGCTTACAATAGAATCACATAACATAAAACAATAACTCATTCAAAGCATATAAATTATTACTCATGAATTAAATAACGTACATTCAAAGCGTTAAATACATCACATAAGATAAAAGAACCTAACTGATCAATAGATTACATTCATTCCAAATATTATTACAAAACTCATTCCCATAATGAATATAATCATTCAATAAGGTTACAATCACAAAAATCCTCCTCGAATACAGTTGAGGAGTGATACAATATAAACTAACCAACTGATACAATAAATCTTAAGAATGAATCTTATCAACTGGTATGCACGAGCTCTCCAGTCTAGAAGAACCTGCCATCACAAACATAAAAAGGGAACCCAATGGGGTAAGGTGGACGTTCCACCCAACCAAGTGGTACCCGAAAGTCCACCCCCGTGCTAGGAGATAGTAACAAGGCTCCCTAGACAAAACCGACTACCTCTAGACATAGGCTATCACATGACTGGTCTAATCGAATATAATTACAACACTAACACATTGGGTACAATGCTTCCAGAATTAAATAATTAGATACATCAGTGAACCAAACATACTGCTAACCTAGGAGGAGTTTCACCACAAAGTTGCATGGGTTACCCCGATAGATCTTCCTAGACCCTAGCCCCCATCGAGAGCCACTCTCCTACTGACAACACGTGGAACAAATGCATAATCCAAGGGTAACTATTGCATACATATAGATATTAATACCCAATCCAAAGATAAAAGACATCACATCCCTATTTGTGGTAACCAGGTGATTAACTGAATATGCCTATACACACTACCCAAGGGAAATCAAAAGGCTTGACAATAAAATACAACTCCAAATATTAAAACACCTCAACTGGAAGACTTACAAAATATCAACTAACAATTCTAATCAATTTCCCCCAAAACGCTAATAGAAGAAATCACATTCAAAATGGCAATTTAAACAGGAAATAAATCTATCCTTCAGATTTCCTAAATCCAATTTCCCTTCAATGAAATATAGTAAAATTATTGCTCAAATAAAATAATTAAATAAAATCTCTTTCACAAACAAAGGAGGAAATTTAATCTATTTGTTATTCAATTCCTCAAGTACTTTTAAATAAAAATATCAATTTCTTCTTTTAAAATAATTTCGTTTTAAAATAACCAACTTGTGCTATTGCATGCACCAGTGATAGATATTCATTAAAAAATATATATTTTATCAAATATTATAATTAATTTACTATGTCCAAAAACATTATTAAAATAGATATACATTTAATATATATATATATATATATATATATATATATATATTATAAATTAAATACCAAACCACAATTAAATTCGAAGTCAAAGATTATGAAAAGTGGCAGACGAACTATTTTAAGGGTTCGCATATGATAATGGGGGGGAGGGTTGTGCCTCCACACACCTGCACTGCCATCCTTGGGGAGCTGTGGCTGGGGAGGACAACGTTGGGCACTGCCTCCCAGTCGCCTCCCTTTGGGGCAGCTATGGGGCAGCCCCCAACCTCCCCACGTATACCCTCATTCCAATTTCATTTTTTTATAAAATAAGCAACGATTAAAACTAAATCTCCGTACGGAACATGTTAACAAAGATTCCAAAAAAAAACTTTTCAATGTTGATATTTCCACAGGGATTTTTGTATCAATATCAATATATATATATATATATATATATATATATATATATATATATGTATATTTTATATATATATGTATATATATATATATATATGCATATATTTATAAAATATATATATAAATAAATCAAATGATTTTTTTAATCGAGCAAATAATTTTCACAAATAGCTCCCTACAAGAAGTATTCACGAATTCACTAGAAAGGCCAATTTACAAGATTTTCTACAGAAGAGTTTCTCAATTCTACACAGAGGTTTTCAAATTTATTTTCTAGATAATCAAATCTTTAGGAAGAAGAACAGTAAATTTCTACAGACAACAAATCCAAAAGGAAAATGAGCAATATTTCTCTACAGATAACATTTACAACAATTCTGGAGAGGTTCTCTACAAAATTCTACAAAGAATTTCAATTCCTCCCCAATAGAGACTTTCTAGTTTCCTAAGGTTTTTCTTCTAGGTTCTTCATTGCTTAACAACAATCCCAAATAAAACTTACGATAATTTCTACATAAAATTTCACAGTAATTTCCAGACAAGGCTTCTTACAATTTTATAAAAACTCAAAAGCCTCTTAGTTTGTACATGCAATCTTTTTCCAGACAGCAAATTAATCTAAGATCCTTTCCAAAATGAAATTAAATTAAGTAACAAAGGAACCTGAATTCCAAATGCTTGAGGGGGTGTAGATTGATGTAGAGCTTCTTCCACAAAACAAAGCTTCTTCCAGAACAAACAAAGCTTCCTCCAGAAAACAAAACGAATTCCAGAGCCAAAGAAATCCCGAGACTATCCTTTCCCAAGTTTTCAACCACTAGATTCAACAACAAAACTCCAGTTTTAAACAACCTCTGCCCACCAAATATCTTCTCCTCTCTTCTGTGAAGTAACTTCTTACCTCTCCTTGTTACAACAATTATTTTCTCCATGAAAACATTTTTCCCAACAACCCTCATTAAAATTTCCAAACACATGTCGAAAAACAAATATCTTCTAAATCAACTAACACTAATCCCTCTAGATATTTCTAGATATTATGCCTTTTAATAATTTCAAATCCACATAGTATTTCTAATTTAAACTTAATCCAACTAATTTAATTACTTAATAAAATAAATTTAATCATAAGATTAAATTATTTTACCAAATAAATTTAATTAATTAATTAATTAAATTAAATTACAATCTTCTAACATAATAAACAAGATTAATTAAATAATCATTTAAAATATTTAAAGCTTTTATTTTCCTAAACACACTTTGCAACATAAATAATATCAAGGAAAAAATGAATAACGTAATAGAAAAACATAACCAACTAAAATTGACGACACACTATGACCAGGGTTGTGGCTTGACAAGGGAAACCTAGTTATTATCTCCCAATCAACAATATCGTTGGGCAATGGACACGCTCAAATCTATGAAACCAGGTGGAGTCGATGTCCTATACCTGCAAACCTACAATCAAGGCATATATCGAACATGCATATATATCATAATCAAACACACCGTGAAGAGAGAATCGCGGAATCACAGGGCGCTCACAAGCGAGTGATGCAATTTTTTTCCCCTCACCAATACAATGGCACATCAAACTGACGAATCTAACATCAATAAACTACTCATGAGCATATAAAAATATCAATTCAAGTAAACACTATGCTAGTCAAAAGCATGTCATAATAATAAACATCTGAATAATGTACCATCACATCAAAACATAAAAACCAACATCGCTCCAAAGTTAGTGATCAAATAATAACAAGGTATCATGGTCTAACAAAGCTAAGGTACTGTCAGAAAACATAAGCATAATAGAGAAACACACTGTCTGAACATAAGAGAAAAACGGAGGGGTGTTACAAGAACTTTGTTTAAACTAATAATTTTAGGGAAAAGGGTTTGGGGTTGAGGAAGAGATTAAGATATTATAGTTCTACTAACTCAACAAATTGTAAGGAATATATCTATAACAAAAAAAAATTATTGAAGGAGACATATAAAATTCATTGTCGATATATTTTAAACAAGAATCGTAACTTATATGATGTGAACAAAATGGTTAGATGATAATTAATTCAAATGAAATGTGAAAAGGGTTGTGATACATGTGAGAGATAGTACTACTTTTTATTATATATAATCAAAGATGTCATTTATTGTTGGAAATGTAACATATGAGGCAAGTAAAGAGAACAAGAGTAAAAATAAAAGCCAAAAACAAAGTTCCAATATTATAACAATAGCACATAGGATATATATATTTATGAAGCAAAAATGTAGTACATGGTATTCTAGTAGTTCTCAAAATGTACTTTTGATGCAAGGAATACTGCCTTGTTTGTAGAATTTTGGACCTTATATTTCTTGTAGGGATTCAAAAAATAGCCAAATTTGCATAGGTTGGTATAAGGTGTAGTTACATGTTTACATCACATACTATATACACATTAATAGAGAAAAGGTATATTAGACACCACTTAAGTAATTTTGAAACATTTCTTTAAGTAGACAGAACCACCTTGTGTGTAGTACTCATCACCTTGCAATTCATGAAGGAAAGTGCAAAAGGAAGCCAAATTCTCACAAGTTGAATGGCACTCATGTAATGTTATTTCCATCAATTGAATGGAATCATCCTTCACACTTTGCACATTTGGAACAGTGGTCTTTGCTTGTTGTAGCAAGTCAAAGCAACTAACTGTAATGTTACTCCCAAAATCCTGTATGGGGCTTGTAGAAATGACATTCCAATTGATCGATGGAGATGAGTTGGTCGGTAGAATGGGGGAAGTTTCACTACTTGAGATCTCAATAATATCTTTTGGTTGATGAGAATTATCCATTCCTGAAGGAAGTAAATTTTTTTTTAAATGGTAAATAGTATACTATATGTGTAATGATTTATAAGTTGTCTAAAACTTCTCTTTTGAAAGATGACTATTTTGTTTCTAACATAGGAAAACTATTTTAAATTATTTTACTTTAAAAATGAACACCTTTAACCATATAATATACATTATACTCTAATTCAAATATAATACTATGTAAATTAAATAATTAAAAGAAATGCATATCTTCACAACAATTTAATTTGTAGCATCTAAATTAAATAGTTTAAATGAAAATATAACCTAAATAGTTATAAAAGTAAACAAAAAAATTGTAATTAAACTCAAACAACTCAAATTATCATATCCTCCAAATTGTACATATATGTGGGCTAGTTTGCAGATGTGAGACTTGTTTCAAGCTCAGATCTTACACTATATGCACCCTACTCACTAATAAAGAAAATTAAACAAAATATTTGTATATGTGTGAAACTTGTGCTTATTTTGTAGTATAATAAAACTCTCTATCTAGGAATGGAAAAGAGTATATGCTAAATCAATGTCATTAATCTTATGTTTAAGGTAATATGCATTTCATTTTTAAAGTATCAGTGTTACACTAAAAATAAAGTACCTACATTTTATTTATCTTCTTAAGGAAGTATAATATAATCTATTGTGAAGCATAAATGTGAATTTGTATATTTCATGTAGCTGATTTGCAAAGGGCACAACCTTGTTTTTATGAATACATGTATTCACTTGTAAGTAAAATAAAGGGAAGTTATATGAACATTGT
This sequence comes from Sequoiadendron giganteum, assembly GCA_007115665.2. Taxonomy (NCBI): domain Eukaryota; kingdom Viridiplantae; phylum Streptophyta; class Pinopsida; order Cupressales; family Cupressaceae; genus Sequoiadendron; species Sequoiadendron giganteum. The sequence continues at coordinate 306,628,382 of CM021107.1, forward strand.
CTCATACTCTTCCTGCAATCTATTTATGCAGTTAGTTGCACATATAGATGTGATTGAATGCAGTGAATAACAATTATGACATATTAACCCTCTTACACGTTAAAAATGTATATGTGAATAAGATGCAGTTTAATAAATCTGCAAGATGCGAAATTGTGATCACTCAATGATATGTAGAATATATTAAAATAATGGTAACTCATAGCTGTAAGTAATATAAATTGTGAACAAAATCTTCTCCCTATAGCTAAACCACGATATATATATATGCAGGTGATTAGGAAACTCCACACGACACATACAAATAAATATGGTTATTAAATAATTAACGAGTGATCTAGGACTAGATATCAAGACAACAATATTGTTTGGCACACGTTTACGTCTAAACTTAGGGTTTTTTTAGCAGTAAGAAAAGAAATGGCCATGGGTTGCGTACCCCAAGATAACTGCATACAAAATTAAAATTAAAAATGTTTTTTCATACTGTATATATTAATATCAGTATGACTGTGTGGGAAATAAGTGTAGTCAGACAATATTAGGGATAGTCTATTTAGCACTCTTCGTTTATGGTAGAATATTAATTCATAACGTGTTCCCTGCAAGCTTGTGCACAACCCCATCCTCTACACCGCCACAAATATAAGCAACCAATATTATTGCAGTGAGTAGTGTTCTGAATAGACTCTATATTTAAGCTATTGCTGCAATAAGGCTGCGATTTTTCTTGTACTACCGTAGATCTCTGATAATTAAATGGAGGTTGTGAGTTTAGAAGTGGGTCAAACTTGTTTGTTGTTGCCATCATTTTTCACAATGTTTCCTGATTGACCTTCCACACCTCTACAACGTACCCATTGCACACCAAGGTGTGATTGCTAGTCATAAACCCTTACTTGAACGCCAATAATAGAAGTTTTTCATTTGGAAACTTAGTGTCCCTTGTTGGGCTTCATGGGTTACTTAATTTAATGGCCTAAGTGTTTTGAATAGTTCCATCATCTGAGATCGGTGAAGATAATAGAGCGCTCTAGCCTAAATTCCGTATGATTGAAGCTTAGCTTCAAGAAATCATGACAGAGAGTGAAGATGGTACCGCAGATTCTTTGTAGGAAATTTTGTTTCCTCTACATAATACAAGCAAGCTTGCAATGGTCACTCTTCATCTCAGTAATCAAGTGCATTAGGCTGTCTGAAGAATCTACAATCATTGGACTTGAGCTCCAACAAAGTTTAGTATGCTGGTAAACCTGGGATAGCTATGGCTTCAGATAAATCAAAGCTCTAGAGACATTCCTTCATAATTGTGCAGTCTACAACAGTAGAGGAAACTTGACTATAGTCACAACAAGTTCACAAGAAGGATATCGGATGCCATTGGGAAATGTTTCCGCCTAGAAATGATTGACCTCTCATACAACAACGTAATAGGAAGTATCCTTATGGAGATATCAAGGCTCTGTTTAGTGGTGTTTTCTCTCAAATAACGGTGATTGCGAACTACATAATAAATATAAGTAAAGGTGACTGCAAGAATTTGGCTGAAGTCAAATGAAACCAAGTAGCATTTTCGTATAACAAGGCAAAATTTACAAAGAGTAAATGTTACTGATAAATAATGGCAAATGTTTGCAAGAAATTATTGTGGATTGTTAGAATTCCTTTTGTTGGTATGTCTTATGCCTTGTCTCCTCAAATTGCTTCTAGTAGTTGCTCTCCTTAGTAGTCTCTATTGAAAGTTGTTTCTTTTATATTCACTCGATTCAGTCTTTTTGTAGAGGTATTGGGCGGTGATATACATTTTTCTGTATAAATGTATTTACTAGCAACAATAAATGTCATAGAAGCAATTTGATGACCTATGAGATAGTTTGTAGGATTAACTTGATTGAAAGGAACATTTGAACATAGCTAGAGGTTAGGTATTTTACCTACATAAATCCCTTTGAAAATCTATATAAATGATTTTTGACTTTAGTAAATCGATGTGACATGTTGATCAAAAGCTCTCGAGACATTCGCTACTAGTGCATTTATCTCTGTCCACCAAATTCCATATAATTTAATGCATTTATAAGATGTGAGTTGTTTACCATTAAGATTTGTATTTGCCTAAAACTGTTATTTGTTTGATCAAAAGCTTTAGCAGTATGATGTCGTGAGACAGGTTTCAAGCCGAAACCTCACACCATATAGCCTATCGACTAATAAATTAAAGTTTACCCTCTTATTGATCTAGACTCTCTTTTTTTAATTTCTTGGGACAATGGACAAGATCATTCTCCTCCTGAATGCAATCAAGCACCTCCATTACATGTTTGATCTCCCATTCCCTTTCTCTACTCTCCTTATACGTGAACTATTGAGCCTTGTAGAGTTGTTCATTTGCTTCAAAAAGTGCCTCTTGGACACTTTTCAAAGCAAGCTTTGTGGAATTAAGTTCAATAGTGAGCTCACTAATGTTTCCCCTTAACTTCTTAGTGATGGACAAGGTCTCATTTTTAAGCTTGGTGGCAACATCTCTATCATGCATAGTGTGTAAAAAAATTGATTTAATTCCATCCATAATGCCTTTTATCATGTGCAAATAAACAAGGGAAACAACTTGTTCAAACTGATTTCCTCTTGCCTTTAAAATGTAGCTCTCCATTAGTCTCTTAATTCCATCAAATCTAGAAAGTTTGCACTTCAGTTTCAAATGATACCAAGAATTGTCCCTTCCAATCATGATCAAACATGGGTAACAAACTGTTGTTTTCAAAAAAGGCAAAAACAGGTTTTGATGGGACCCCAAAACCCATTACAAGCAGATTTTGAGTGGATATGGAACCCAAAACCAGAAGGTCGTCAAAACTTAAAGACATGAAGCCACATACAACCAAGGATAAAAAATCCATCAAACAGCCAGCAACCGGCCAAAAACCAGCCTCCCAACCAAAAACCATCAAGATTTACATTTAGAATTGCTCTTGTGGGAGCAGAGAGTCATGTCAAAAGAAGGTTTACAGGTCTTATCTTTTTTTCCCTTTACAGTGATCCAGCCCTCTTCAACTTGCACTGCCTTATCAAGCCAAGCTAGTGCACCATTGTCCATAGAAGGAAAGCCAACAATCGTTGTCTTAAAGATTTCATATGTTTTCCTCTCAGCAAGCATGGCCAAATCAGGAGAGCCACCTGAAAAGATAGTCGGAACATTATCACAAGAAGTGGCAGCCAAAGGCCCACTCTCAACCTCAAAAGGGGGCACAACATTGTTGTCTTGCAAAGCACTAGAAATCCAACCATTAGAGACAACCGAAGAGGAAGCCTCAAGGCCATGTGATTCTTGAGCAACAACCTCAAAGAAGCTCCTTGGTTGCTCAACCTTCTTCATAATCGTGTAGTGTTGCAGGGAAGCATCTTACCACCATGTAGCCTTCATGACTTTTTTCTTAAAACCACAATGAGCAGTAGCATGACCTATTTTGAAACATCTTCTACAACGAAAGGGAATCCCCTCATAGTCCAAAGCTTGGACCCAAGAACTCTTAGAAGTTTTAAGTAGAATTTTGGTAGGCAACCCTTTTGAAATATCCATTTCAACCAATATGCGGGCAAAGGTAGAGTGAAACATATCAGAAGATGCATCATCCACCAACAAAAATTCACCAAGAGCCTCACCCACTTCCTTTAAAAGGGAGTCAGACCAAAAATGGAGTGGAAGATTGGGAAGCCGAACCCAAATCGGGATTTTATTGAAGGTTTCAGAAGAGGGGTTGAAATCAGCATGCCAAGGCTTGATCATCAACAAAAATTTGTCCTCCCAGCTAAAAAAGTGATTACATAATATTTTGTTTCTATCCGTATCAATGTCAAATTTAGCAACAAAAAACCCCTTGGCCATGGGGAAAATATGAACTTTACCTGTTATTAAAGGCTCCCATTCCTTAGAGATCCAGGAGTGTAGCTGAGGGAGAGAGAGCCAAAAACCCTTAAACCGGCAAATCACCCCATGGGAGGAAAAGGCAGAAGCATTAAAGTCAATTTCCTCTTCCGTCTCAATAGTCAAGTCAACAGAGAAAGCAAAAGCCACAGGAATAAACCCGCCAAAATTATACTCATACCTATCATCAAAGTCTACAAGGCTATCCCAAACCACCTGGGTCTCTCCCTTATTAACCCCAATAGTGAACTATGAGTTCAAATCAACCAAGCCACGAGGTCTTTGCTCAAGATCAACTACCTGCAATGTGAAATCAAATTTCTTTTCTAGATCAAAAACATCACTATCGATGCCATCCTCTATGCATGGCTCTCGAGATGAATTAAGGACATCATTACAATCAAAAGGAAATTCATCCCAATGTGGATCATTTTCATACTTAGGTTCCAACACACTCAGATCCCATGTGCAAAAAGGTTGATCGCTTTGTTTAGAGAATAAGCATTCACCATGCTCCTCATGAGTAGTTGCATTTCTACATAAGTCACTTTCCAACTCATTAGGACTGAAATCATCATAAGCATCTCTCTTCAAAGGCTTGGTTTGGTAGTCAAACCCAAAGCCACCTATGTAACCATTACCAACATGAGGTAAAGTGAAATCATTATTAGTTGATTTGAAGACATCATCCCTTTTGTTTTCAACATTCCCATCATCTAAAGGTGTCTCAACTTCATTGAATAGCTCTAAGGGTGTATACATGGTTGTTGATTCATCAATTCCTTCATGCACACCCTCATCTATAACAGTTGCATGCATGACCAAAGAGTCATCTTAGGGCCCCATCTCACATTCATCAAGTTTCAAAGGAATCACTTCATTTAATTTTTTTGCTATTAACTTCTCTTCAACCACCTCCTTTTCATTTTACAAGTAAGGTTTTAACTTTTCCACCTCCTTAAAATTAATTTTTGGATCCTTCTTATCAAACCTCTTTATGAGTCTCTCAGTAAACTTAGTATAATATGTAATCTAAGCATGCCCCATTATGATCATCTCATGATGCCACCACTTATGTGCAACTCCATCAAGGTACATAGTAGCATATTTTATGGATTCTTCTTCAAGCATGGGGTTTAGATTGAAGTATGTGTCCACCCTTTGAACCCATGCTCTCTCTGAAATCTCACCGAACTTGTCAAAATAGGGAAGGCTAAGTTTTCAAACTTTCCTTCGTAAGTCATCATGATGTTCTCTATTTCCCTTGTTGGGCGTATGCCTCATCTTGATATCTATATAATCCTGAAGTGATATGTCATGTTGGAAACCAAGCCCTACATCAATCCAATCCTATCTAAATTGATCTTGCAACTCAACTAAGGTAAGCTTCTAATTGGGTTGTGCCTCTACCCTTGGTGGAAATATAGGCATAAGAGGCCTAGCCATGACTGACCCATTTTGTTGGTTAGTTGCTCTATGTTGCCCCATGCCATTTCCTTGCCCCAAATGATCCAATATTTGTACCAATTGTGCTAATTATTGATTAGTCTCCTAGGCACGTTGAGGTGCTCTTTCTTGACCTCTAACCACTGCATCCAGAAGTAGCATCATACGATCTTTCTCACCATTATTTCTTTCAGCTTCTTCACCCCTTTTACCCATGTTTTCTAATTTTTTTGACTCAATTGGGTGTGTTTCAAGGTGTTGCTATTCACTCCCAGAAGGCCAATGTTCCCACAAGTCTTCTTCTCATTTCCTCAATCTCGCACAGTACCTTCTCTCTCTATCACTAATGCTCATAGGATAACATCACCCATTGGCTGGTAGGAAGATTTGTGCTTTGATACTATTGTAATGAATGCCCCAAAAAAAATTTGTTTTAGTGTGTATCATTTTCAAAATAAGATAAAAGTTGCAGAAGGTTTTATGTTTGATTTTCATTTATTTCATTGAGTGCATACATTGAAATATTTATGAACGTGCTAAGGAAATAAGGTTACAACGCACCAACAATTAAACATTGCAACTCAACAACTAAAATCTAAAGTTTAACAATCATTTTTTAGACCTAAAAAATATGACATCAACAACAATTTTCACCATAGAAATGCACAGACCAAAATTAGATGCTTCCTACCCCAATACTCAAAAAGTGGCATTAATCCCAAGGTAGGAAACTAGCTCCAATAAATCACCAACTCTCCAATAAATTTCAAATAAAATCTTGAAATGAACACCCAACCAAGGAGAATCCAAAGAAACAATACCCAGATGTAATTTCCAAAGCACCACAAAATTATACTCAAGTTTTCCCTTTCCAGTTGCTCAAAAAATGAAGTTTCAGACCTCTAGAAATTTATATCAAACCTTGGAAAAGGTAGTAAACAACAACAAAATCAATAAATCCACACACCAAAACCATAGCTCCAAACCCACATCAGAAAACTACAAAAATCTGCATTTTATCCACACCAAAATGCTCCAACAACAAGATAAAGCACTAAAACTTCAAATCCGAAACACCAACCAGCTAGGGTGGGTATCACACCATTGAAATCAGTAATGTGAGAAGAGGGTTTTCATTCTCAACTAGCGGTTTTCAAATCCTAGAGAAATTCCACCAAAGTCTCTTTAAGTTGCCAAAATACCCATATACAAATGAGAGCTCAAACTCATATTTATAAAGTGGGAAGAATTAGGGAAACTTGCATTTGAATTTGAATATATTTCCCTCTCATTTCACTTTATGAAATGGCATGAAATTACCCCAAGAGGGGCTCCCAACTTTTTGCCTCCAAAATTCCACTTCTGATTTTTAATTTAAAATTGACATTAAGCCCAAACTAGGTGTCCCACCTTATGAGGCATAACATTAGCCTTTAAAAATGATAAATAAACCTCCTTTCTAGGAATCCACTTGAAATACATGGCCCCTCTTTTAAAACAATATTGTGCAACTAGGTCAGGGGGTCCTTTTTTATTTTATTTTATTCAAAATACCTCCCTTGGGCATCTATGCTCATAAGGAAACTATTTCGCTTTTGTTTCCTTCTTAAAAAATGTTAAGTCATTAAATTAGGCTCCAAGATACTTTTTACATGACCCACTAACCCCTTCACTTAAGTTAAAGAAACTTTAATAAAATAAATTAAATGAGAGATACAAATAATATTTAAATCGAACCTTAGCCATGCAAACACCCAAACTAGAAATAGACACTGTTGAAGTAGCCTTGGCTATGACCAGTTACTGAAAATAAGACTTACTATTTATAGAAACTTCAAAAAATAGTAAAAAATCCAAATCACCAAACTGGCACAAAGCATTAGAGTTCACTTGAAAACTACCACGCACTGCCCAAATAAGAAACCTTGCACTGCACTACTGCTAGGACCAATTACTAAATATAGTACTTACTAAAAATAGTGAGTCAAAACCAAACTAGCCTAAATGAGGACACCAAAAATGGGGACATGGGTTTTTGAAGGAATAACCTATGAGAAAAAGAGACCCTCATTTATTTATAACATTTAAATAGACACTTCATGAATATAAATTTTAAACACATACTTATTGAAAAGAACTTTCAAAGACTATACCAACTTGAAGATGCGTGGATATTTGAGGAATGTGCAAATGATGTCTGCCAATACTCTATAGTATGTAGAGGATATTAGCAAACGAGAATAATTGAGATTTACACTGACAACTTTCCCTCTTATAAAATAATTCAAATAAATGATAATTGAGTGCATTGATTTTGGTTGTTGTGTTTCAAATTTGAATTTGTAGTTTCTATTTATGTATGATTTTTATGTTAAAATTTATAAATTCTGCATTATATTTGGATTTGGTGTTTATTAGGGGAGCCTTACACCATTAACTATTTGTGCAGGTACCTACATTGAATGGAGTTAATACATGTACATGTGATAGGAAGTGTGGGATATTGTGCACTTGATAACCCATAAAATTGATAGGAGCTTCTCATAATGGTAAATGAAACACCAATAATTGTGCATATGTATTTGTGAATATAATATGTAATGAGTTTGGCACCCTTTGCAAGTGGGAGTATTTGTAAATATAAAAAATAGTAAAAGTGGGTATTTAGGAGCAACTTTTCTTATATTGTAAATGAAATTGCATGTGTAGTTGAGTGCATACTTTGGTCTACTACACATTGACATGTGAACATTATTGGTGTTTTAGGAATATGTTATTATGACTTTGAAAAAAAAATTAGTGGGTCAAATGCAAAAGTTATTTGGGGGTAAGGTGAGTGAGGAGTGAATGGTTATTGGAACACAGGTGGTAATTAGGCCCTTTCCCCTATATGAGGATAGTCATCATGGTTGTCACATCATTTTTTTTGTTTAAATAATTTAGACTCAATTATTCATAATTAAGAAAATGTTGGGTTAGTAAGATTCCCCATATAAATTAATGGTTTGACAAGGTTGATAAGCTATCATATACACCAAAAGTTTTTAAAATTGTGAAAGAGGTTAAATGGTGCTTCTTGTTTATTGGCTCCTTTGATGATGGCATCAGTATAAAACTATGCTATGTGTAAGGTGGGAAATTTCCTACTTTATAGTGATCTCATGTTTTTCCACTATAGTTATATTATAAGTTGTATTCAATCAATTCCTTAACTTAATCATGTCATTGATATGTAATTTCTACATGAATAGACAACAATTCTTGTCATCATCTTGTGCCTATGTTTGAAATCTTGGTTTTTTAAGGATAGTGCCTTTGTGGGTGTTCATGTCCAAGTTCAAATTTAAACTTTTGTTCTTTTCAATCATTGGAATATTAACTATTTACTATATTATGATATTGCTATCAGGATTCAACCGTGTAGTTTTCGAGTCAAACTCATTGAACCATGATTCATGAGTAGTGGTTCAAACATATTTACTATATGTCCAATAGACATTTGGTTGGGATTTTTCCAGTCCACTCTTGCTTCTAATACCACCCTTTTATTATTCTAGTTTTACAAAAAATATTGGATTCTCCATTGATTTCCTTCAAATGTGTTGTAGATATTTTTGGCCTCTATACGCCTCATTAGTTGACATCCTCCATCCATGATCTCATTAAGCTCTACACCTATCCCATCACTCTCCCTATCTCCATTTTCTTCCTCTCCTTAGTTAAATGCATTGATCTTTTGCCTTTCTAAAAACCCTAGTTGTAGATATCTCATTCCCCACCTTTTTTAATTGCAAATACATCGCTTGGATCTTTCTTAGTACCCTCACTTTTGAATATCAAGTGACAATTTCATCATATCTTTTCTCCTCAAATCACATTCACACACCACCATAGGCTTTTCTCATAGGGATATATTTCAATAGGAATAAACCTATGCATACATCGCCAAATACACAACAATTTAGGGACACATTTTGTTAATTTTACAAGCCTTAAATATGTTAATGGAGCCTTAAATATGTTACAAGGGGATTGATCAAGGCAATCTCATAATAGCTCTTAGCTATTTTTTTCCCATTTATATTTCATTTAGCATTTTCTCAAGCACCTAAGAATGGTGTCAAAATTATAAACACACCAAAAGGTTCATAGAAAATAGCCAAGCAACTCTTGGAAGTTGTAGAGCATTTGAAGCAGAAGACACAAGTGTTGGAGCTACAAACATGAGCATTTGAAATCTAGATACAAGTGATTGATCTCTAGACACAAGAAATAGACCCCTAAACATGAACATCTACCTTTAGTGCTAGTGTCTTAGACACGTTAGAGTCTTTTGAAAAAAATTAGGTACATTTTTCTAGCTTTAGAGTGTTTCCTAGCAATTAAAATTCACCAATCTTTAGTAACATGAATGTGTTCACACCCCTTTGTAATTCTAGTTTCTTATTTAATTTTTGAAATCTAGTTTGAAGCCAAAATATGAATGTGATTAATTTACCTTTCAATTTAAAATGAATGATATCCATATCTAAATAAACTTAGTAGCCTCTAAAGTATTTATCTCACAAAATATCATCAACATATAAAGAATGAGAATAATAATTTGATCTCTTATTTGCTCATGATGGACAAAATGATTAAATTTGGCTCTAAACAAATCCCAAATTTAAAACATATAAATCAGATTACCACATCTGGGTGAATTTTCTGTAAAAGGAATTCTTTAACCTACAAATTATTTCCTCCTTACCGTTAACCATGAGGTACTTAGTTGTGACATATGTATCTCTTCTTCAAATCCCCATGTAAAAATTTAGTCTTAACATCTAATTATTCAATTTGAAGGATAAATGCAACACTAAAAAATAACAAGAATCTAGAGGATGTAAATTTTTAAAAAAGAGAAAATATCTCACTAAAATGAATTCCCTTTACCTAAGAATAGTCCTTAGCTACAAACCTTGTATTTTATTTCTTGATCTTTCTATCAAGACTAAACTTATTTTTAAAAACCCATTTACAATCAGTAGTTTTCTCATGATTATAAAACTACGCCAAAACCCATGTACTATTATTTTACGATGCAACCACCTCTCATCCGACCTTCTTCCAAGACTTACTATATTTTTTAATTTCAAAATTATATGCTCATTCTTATTTGTAGACATAACAAAAATTTAACATAAATAAAGTGAGTTATACCTCAATGTTTGCTTCTTTGCCAAGTGGAACTCCTCAAAAGTGGGGTACAAAGTTTTTATTCTTCCTTTAATTCCTCTAAATCAATATCATCATCAATTCCAACCTCAACTATAGTATTCTCAATATTTGGCTTCAATTACATCATTTTTTTCTCATAATATATGGGTTGCATAAGCTTAGGATAATATTTGATGTATTTGAATATTATTATTTGAATTTACATTTTCTTTCTTGTCTTAGGATTTCAAATATTTTATATATTAACTCCATCATTGTATCTATTAAATATAAACTTATTTTCTTTGAAACCTAAATTGGATCTCTTCTCCTTAGGCACATGTACATATTGTTGACCTACTTATCATATGGAATAGCTAGGACTTGAACCTAGGACCTTCCATCTTTTGCTAGGGTGTTCTACTGAGCTACTAGCCCTCTTTGGCCAACCTGTCATTGATCTAAGTGTGGATTATTTCCAACAAACCCCTTGAAGCCACATTGTAAGTGCTTAGGACTCCTAACTTGGATATGATACCAGATATTGAGCTATAACTCATATGGACCTATTAGGAATTGAACCTAGGACCTTCCATTTATTGTTGGAGTGCTCTACTAACTCAACTACTATCCCCTCTTTGGCTCTCCCATCATCAATCTAGGTGTGGCTCATTTCCAACACATATACCTTGCAACTAAAACCTTGATATGCTAAATTGAAGGAATTTTACCAATAAAATCCTTTTTAGGTGTTTTAAATCCATGCAAGAGATGAATTAGGAGATATAATACTTAGATAACAAGTCATGCTAATGTCCTTTAGCTATCATTTCTTATCCAAGCTAGCTCCATTGAGTATAATCCTAGCCCTATCCATCATCATTGTTTTCATTCTCTCTACAACTCCATTCTTTAAGGGGTATGAAGTTATCTTATGCTTTTCTATACCATTGTCCCAATAAAAGTCAAAGTTTACTAAATAGAATTCACCACCATTATTTATCATCAATACCTTCATCTTCTTCTCTATCTAGTTCTCTACTAGAGATTTGAACTTTAGGACAATCTTATATTCATACCTAAGAAAGATCCCCAATGATTTCAAGCAGTAATAATCAATAAAAATGTAATACAAATATTATCCATGTGAAGGTCTATCAATAGGACTAAATATAGTACTATGAGTCAAGCATGGAATCCTTAAAGATCTAGCAGAGTTCAAGTAAAACTTAACACAATTTTTATTTTTATATAAAATTATTAAACAATTTAAAATAAAGGGAATAGCTAGTTATCCCCATTATGAAAATTATTATATTTTAAGGCCTTAAAGTGTTTCTCAAAAATATGGCCCATGCATCCATGCCACAACATAGTTTTCTTAGTAAGAATTTTTTGGTTCTAAAAAATAGAAACCATAGAACTATTATATTCAATGGTGCACGTCTTGATGTAAAAAAAAGTTCCAAAAGGTGTCAAAAACAAGATTAGGGGCATCAAATAAAATAAAATAAAATTACTCTAATCACTTGTAGCATGTCTAAATGATGGTTGTCTCAAAGAAACATTATATACAAACAAATTTGATTTATAAGTAGCTAGTGGGAGTGGTGGTGATGACAAATACATAAGAGAAAGAGAAAGGTAATATGTGAGGTTGACTCACCTCCACAAAAAAAAAATGAAAATGGTTACAAGGAAAAGTTTCAATTCACCACCCCCAAGAGTACATTTAAATCTAGGATCTATGTTCCTTGTCCCAAGGCTATATAATCCATTGAATCACCCTTCTCCCCATTCTAGATAATTATAATGACATCACTCTTCCCCAACATCACATCAAAGTGATCCTTCCCCTATATCTTCTTGGATTTTTTCTACATTAAAACAAACTCCCTCTCATATTCCATATTACCCTTCTCCAAGTTCTATTGGGAAAGGTGATGTAAACTTGGCATGAAATATTTAATATTCTAAAGTTGTGATCCATCTAGAGTGGGATGCCGCATTTTATATAGAGCAATATTTTCTTAAGAATTGTTTTTATTTAACATGGAAAATTCATTTAATTTTGGAGGTCATATAGTAATGAATTTATTGCGAGTATAAAAATAACATATTTTTACCCTCTATTTTCTCTTCTTGCACTATTTTTGTACTCTTATATCTCTCTAACATTTATTATACCATCTTTCATACATCCCATACACCTATAATCTTCTATCTCTATCTATTAGTTGTCTCTATTATCATGGTACACTAGATGCCTTTATACAACTCATAATCAATGGACACATATTTAAATGTTTCCTTTCTCGATCTATCAAATCTTATCTTATTTTAAAGGTATTAAATGTATCACACATCTTATGTAATTTCTCTACTTTCCCTAATATATACAATATATTCCTTTGTAGTATAGGTGTCACCCTCATGATATAAATTACCATTAAAAATCAAGGAAGAATCCTACCATTAGCTACCTAAGGTGAGATTTAGATCACCTAGTTTTCAAACCTAGATCTCATGGTAGAATATTTAGACCAATGTGGTAGTTTCTACAATAATACTATGAAGATTCTTTATGAAGTAACTATTAAGGTTTTGAGTGTAATAAATGAATAATTCCTTTTCTACCTATGAAATTATTATATTAGAGGTAAAATTACAAAAATGAAAAAAAAAGACCCCTATTCAATATGACAACTTCATATCCTTAGATGGATTTTAATTTTTTTATTAGATTTCCAATTAATTATCTCTAAAAATATTTATATTTAGATCTTTTAGTCATGAATCTAAGGATGACAATTTTGTAAAGAGGCTTGGGATGGTCATTTAGATAAATCACTTTTGCTAAAACTTAAAAATAATGAAGAGTAGAAATTTCCAAAAAAGTGATTTTCTCCTTGTATTGACGTGCAATCATAGTCACATATTTGTATACCATGATGAAATTAGAGACCATGTTTAGATTGGAATGATGTAAAATTGGATCAAACACAAAAATAAGAATTCACAAGAGAAACATGAGATGTAGAAGAACCTATAGAAAATAACTATGTATATTAATATAAATGAACAATATGCTTAATAATGGGATTGGATTAGCCTGCATAGGTAGCGCAATTGGCTTGAGTCTTGGGATTTCTCCCCAAGGTCTTGGGTTTGACTATGAGGCCTAGTCTTACTTGATGCATATGGATTGCAGGTAGTTGTGTGCATGCCCAGAGGATTAGTCTTGCCCCAGCTTGCCCCTTCCAAACCCCAACTTGGCAAAAAAGAAAGACCAAGGCAAGGCTAGTTGGGTGTTGGGCTAGGTTGTGAGGATACCTTTGATGCAAAAACAAACAAAAAAAAATCGATTGGATACACGATAGGTCTAGCTTACCCCACTGTATTATTACACATCATTACATACTTTTGAAACATACTTATCAAAATAAGATGGGTCATGTTGAAGTTTTAGAATGAGATCATGTATTTGAGGATCATTTTGCAACTCTTTTTGTGCAAATTCTAACCATTTTTGTTGTATTAAGGAAATGAAACAAATATTTGCTTCCTCTACTTCTTGTTGAGAAAAGGCATCAACTACAATATTTTCTTTACCCTTTTTATAAATGATTTCAAAGTCATATCCTAGCATCTTGGTAACCCATTTTTTTGTTCTAATGAGGATAGTCATTCTAAAAAATGTTTTAGACTCTCATGATCCATCTTGACTTTGAAATTCCTTCCCATTAAATATCGATGTAATTTTTTTATTGCATGAACAATGGCTAGCATTTCCTTCTCATGTACATGGGCCTTAGCAATTTTTTATTTTGAGTTGTTGGCTCTCAAATGCTAATGAATGCCCTTCTTGCATTAGTATTGCCTGTTCAGAAGCATCACATTCTACCATAAATATTTAAGAGAATTCTGGGGTGGCTAGCAATGGGATTGAAGTGAGAGATTCTTTTAGTTGCTGGAAAGCCTAAGTGGCTGGCTTTGACCATGAAAAGGAATTCTTATGTCATGCCCCCGCCATAACACACTAACCTTCATGCCCCATCATGATTAATAACCAAAGAGAAACAAACATATGCTGGTCGACACTTATAAATATATAAAATAAATATATGTATTGAGATCTTGGTCAGTGACCAAGAAAAAATAAAATAAAATATATTAAATTTTCCCTCTTTATACCACCCCCATCAAGTCGGAGATCTGTTTAGAGTTAATATAATTATCTCCAAAATCATCTACTCAACAAACAATGGTTAATGAAGGGGCAACATTGACTAAGAGGGGACATCTCAAAAGATGTAACCTTTAATATTGGTTGCAAATTTTCATCCCATTTGGAGGACTATATAAGGAAGACCCCCCTTGGAGAATGAGGGGGAGCAAGGCATGGAATACTGATCTGGATAAGAAGGCAATAAGAAATTAGAATTATAAAGCGATGATAATTTTAATTATAAGGCAATAAGATTTAACGAACTTTATATTTATGCAATAGTTGGTATGCCACATATTTGAATCCAATATTTATTAGTTTGTGAATTTAGTAAAGAACATATTTATTTACTTAATTAACTTTCTAATTCATCAAGAATCTTAGGATTATTATTATTCATTTGATTTTCATAAATAAATCATATTAGGAATTGGCAAGGAAACATAATAGGGAGATGCAGGAGTACAAGTTCCCTTGATTAATTAGACCACCCATTGTGTTGGATTGCTTGTGGACCTAGGGGTCGGATTGACTTGGTTGGTTGTTCGACACTCATGGGCTTAGTTGTGGAAGACAGTCTCTTGAAGCCCTATTGCACTTCCCCCCTCAAGTTCCTAATATGGCTGGCTATAGTGTGCATGTTACATTATCATTTTGTTTGATGATTATATTTCAAAATTCAATTTCTATTATGTAATTTAGTGAAAGAATACTCTTGTAAATAAATTATATTATTGGATTTGTTAATTTTGGGAAAAAAATTGGTACTCCCTCAATAGGGGACATTATAATTGGTATCAAAGCATTGTTCCTGCCAGCCTATGGGACGAAAGATAGTTGATGCAACTAAGAAAAAGAGCTCAAATGGTATTGGAAAGGGAAAGGAGATGACTTGCAACAAATAATAACTCCTTAAAGAAATAAAATGGGTTAACAATTGGGAGATGAATTTTGAGCCTTCATGGAACACAATGAGAGGACAACTCAAGCACTCCTCCAAAACTTATAAAATATGAATAATATAATCAATACTCTTAGGCCCAATCAAACAAATGGAAGGGATGTAAAATCTAATCACTCAGAAATAACAACATAACATCAATGGGATCAACCCCTAGAGTAACGAGACTTTCATTCCTAACTAGGGAAGAACCAACAATAGAAGAAGAAAAAAACAATCCGCCCAATCAATAACATTGAAAAAATTGTTGAAGCCTACTCAAGGTTGGACCTGGAAGTTAGGAAAAAAAATTCCTTCAGGGGATATTGTGATGCTAAAACAAAAAATTCCCTTAGAAAGGAAATAAGACAACCTAACAAAAATTTACAACAAAGGGTGAGTAAAATGACTCTTACCAACTTTGATGGATCGAGAAGGGTCACAACACATTCATGGGTCTAAAAGATGGACACCTATCTTTCCCTTAGTCTCATGATAGAAGAGGATTCTTTCAAATTTGGCATTCCACATTTGGAAGGGATTGCCCACGATTGGTGGCATCATGGCCTTATTACCCAGGGACACCAAAACATAACAATCTATGACAAGTTCACTCAAATTCTTATTAAATATTTGATCAAAAACATCACAAAAGGTATTTCAAAGAGATAACACAGTTGAAATAACAAGGAACCATGAAATATTATGTAAAAAAAATCCAAAGAATTTCACTGATTGTACCACGAGTTTCTAAAAGTAGACTTACATACCTATTTATTGAAGGGTTAAAAGAATCAATCTGAGGTTTGGTAAGTGCTCTTGATCTTAAAACACTTGAAGATGAAATCCAAAAGGCATCAAGGTTGGAAGTCATACCATCCAAAAACAAACCCTAAATAAAGAATCTAACCTCAAACATACAAACCCAAACCTCCTATAAGAAAAATGGGCATGAAAAAACATTCCCTCCTAGAGATGACCTCGAAGAGATTTGAAGAAAAAAATTATGTTTCCAGTGTAAGGAGAAATGGGAGCATGGACATAAATGTGACTGAGAAGAGCTTCGAAAGAAAAAATTATGTTACAATGTAAGGAGAAGTGGGAACCTAGACATAATTGTGGAAAAAGAGGCCAAGTATGCAACATAGAGGCATTAACCAATGAAGAAGTGTGGAAAGAAGAAAGGGAAATCCCAAGAAAAAGAAGAAGGTGTGATGAGGAAGACTATGGAACTTTAGCATCAATATCAAAAGCGTCCAAGTACCTTCCCTTTCTAATTCATAGTGTTATAAAGGGAAAAATGTGACCGCCCTTGTGGATAGTGGGGCAACACACAACTTTATTGATGAAGGATTGGTTACAAGAATGAATTTGGAAGAAGAATTTTTTGAAGGCTTTAGGGTAGCCATGGCTTATGGGTTTACTACCACGTGTACAAGAAGGATTCCACAATTATGCATCACCTTGGGGAGACACCCAATTAAAGAAGACTTCTACATTGTAAACATGTGAGACACTGAAGTAGTGTTAGGCATCCAATGGTTGCACAATTAGGAAGATATTCCCAAGATTTCCATAAGATGGAACTTAGTTTCTAACATAATAGACAAGAATTAATCTTACATGGATTATCCAATAGGTCCCCAAGGGTAATTTCATCCAAAAGGATGGAAAGAACCTTTAGACATTGGCAAGTTAAATGGGCCACTCAATGCATGATACTTGACAAGCCTTCCCCCAAAGGAAAAGCCATACACATTGAAATTCAACCCATATTGAAGAAGCATAAAAGGATATTTGACACCCCACTAGGAATTCCTCCCAAAAGAGGTTTTGAACACACCATAGAACTTGAAGAAGGGGCTAAAACTGTAATCACTACACCCTATAATCACCCTTAGAAATTTAAGGAAGAAATAGAAAAACTATTAAGGAGCTTCTCGAAATGGGACACATTCAACCCAGTTCTAGCCCCTTTGCCTCCTCTGTGGTACTAGTTAAAAAGAAGGATGACACTATGCGAATGTGGATAGATTATAGAGCTTTGAACAAAAAGACCATAAAAACTGGTATCATATTCCTATAGTCGATGAACTATTTGATGAATTGCATGGAGAAAAATACTTTTCTAATATTGACTTACGATTTGGTTACCACCAAATTAGAATGAGGAAGTAAGATATCCTTAAGACTGCCTTTAGATGTCACTATGGACACTTTGAATTCTTGATCCTACCCTTTGGCCTAATGATGCAAAGTTAGGAGGATTCAACAACATATCTCACAATCCTTCAAAATTAATCCAAATCAATCTTTGTATAACACATTCTATTATTCATTCTATGTCACATTGGAAACATAACCATGGTATCCCAAAAGAAGTTATTTCATTTTTCCCAAAACTGCAAACCCTAGACAGGGTTCAAACCTGCCCTCACTAAAATGATCATAACTTATTCAAATCTTAATGAGATTTGATGAGACTTGAAGCAAATGAAAGTAGATTCATATAGGAACAACATAAACTTGGTTTCAGACCCAAAATATATACTTTAAAATCCGTACCATCACATTCTTTCAGAATGTAAATTCTGCACAATATTGTTAAAATAGGCAGTCTCACCAAAATAATCATATCTTCCACAAAACTCAATAAAATTCAATGAGACAAAAATAATTGGAAACTAGAAACAGAGATATTTCCATCAATATATGATACTCCATTATTTGAGTGCATACCAGGCCGTACAAATCACAACTTCAACCTGGAAATAATGTAAAAACCAGAAAATGCACACCAAACTTGAGGTTGCTATTTATCAAACTTCACAAATAATGTCTCCAACCTCCCCAATTCGAGTTTTGGAGGGTTTACTTATACATTTACAACCAAAACCAACTATTTTCAACCACCTTTTAGTTAGTTTGTTGAAAAAACACCTTAATGACACTTTTGACAAGTTGCTTGACAACTTTTACAATTTTTACAATATGGAACAACTTCAAACATTATTTGAAAAATGACTTCAACTATGACTTCCTAAGACTCAAAAACCTCTAAAATGGTTTGATAAACCTTATTATAAGACCCAATACATGAAATAGAGAAACTATTTACAAATGGCCTCATGGAGGCAAGAAATCAAATAGGTGCTCCTCCACCACCTAACCAATGCCCCTGCAACATTCCAATCATGCATGAATCACTTATTCAAGAAAAAACTAAGCTCCTATTGGTATTATTTGATGACATTTTGATTTACAATAAAATGTGGGAAGAACACCTTAAACATATTGATGAATTCCTATGAATTCTTGAACAAGAATCACTATATGCAAAAGTTTCCAAATGTGAATTTGGGTTAGAAGAAATCCTATATCTAAGACACAAAATCAATGCAGAACGGGTAAGTGTGAATGAGGAAAAGATAAAGGCTATAAGGGAATGACCTAAATCAAGAACCCTAACCCATCTAAGGGGATTCTTGGGTTTATGCAGCTACTATAGAAGGTTTGTCAAAGGTTTTTTCTAAAATTGTTGCTCCACTCACCGACTTAACTCAAAGGGGATCCTTTGCATGGAACGACGAAACCCAACAAGATTTTGATAAAAATTTCATGATTTGTCATGTCCTAGCCATTCCAAACTTTACATTACCCTTTGAATTAGAGAGTGATGCTTCTAAGGAAGGCATTGGAGTAGTACTCATGCAAAAAAACACCTGATTGCATTTGAAAGTTTCAAACAAACAGAAGCTGAGAAAACATTACCCCATTTATGACAAAGAAATGTTAGACATCATGCATGCACTGGCCAAATTTAGAAAATATTTGGTTTGTGAAATTTTCATTGTAAAAATTTACCATAATAGCCTAAGGTTTTTCTTAAATCAAAAAGATTTAAACAATCGACAAAAAATGGGTCAACAAGATGCAAGCTTATGATTTTCACATAGAATATATGAAAGGGAAAAGCAACATTGTAGGTGATTTCTTGTCCCACAAACCTTACATATTTTCCATCACAAACATTTCTATAGATTGGAATAACTCGATTATTGCTAAATACATCAAAGATCCATGGGAAAATGATATCCTAGAAGGAAATCTATAAAATGAAAAATATAAAGTAGTGGAAGAAATCATTCTATACAAAGATGGGATATATCTTGTACCAGGCTCAAATATAAAGGATAAAATAATTCAACAATACCATGACAACCCCTTGGTAGGGCACCAAGAATATTATAAAACTTATAAGAAAGTAAGAGAGAAATATTCTTGGAAAGGTCTCAAGAAAGACATCCTAAAACATGTTCAAGAATGCATGATGTGCTAAAAGAGCAAGGCAGAACAAACCTATCCAGCATGCCTCCTCCAACCCCTACCCATACCTAATCGAAAATGGGAAATTATTTCCATGGGTTTCATAACAGGGCTTCCCAAAGTGCAAGGAAAATATTGTATATACGTTATGGTGGACTCCCTGACCAAGTATGCACATTTCATTACAATATCCACATTATATAGAGCTCCTCAAGTAGCTAATATTTTCTTCAAGGAAATTTTCAAACTACATGGTCTACTTAGAAACATCGTCAACAACAAGGACAACAGATTCCTTAGCTTGTTTTGGTAAGAAATTTTCAGATTAGAAGGAACATAACTCACACCAAGTACAAGTTTTCATCAACAAACCGATGGGCAGATGGAAATTGTCAATAAATGGTTGAAAGGATACCTAAGAAACTATGTTACGAGACAACAAAATGCATGGATCAAATGGTTAAACCTCAACGAATATTGTTATACAATCAGGGGTCTTATGTCCTTTTTCCCTATGATATTCACAAAAATATGTGTCTTTCCATCATTTGGGTTGGACCTAAGGTTCATATTGGCTGATTTTTGGTAGTGTTATTAAGTTTTATTGGACTATTTTTTGAAGGACTAATTCGATGGGCTCTCCCAAATGAGTGTATTTCAACAATGGGGTGTTATTTTACCTAAGAGGCCCTCTCTATGAGTTATCTTGAACAGTCACTGATGTTTGAACATTGGGTGGTGTTTGTAAGCTTAATGTGAGTTGAGCATGTTGAGCATGAGGAAAAGGTTGCGTGGGTATTGTCATGTCAAAAGGATAGGGACATATGGCATCCAATGTATAACTCCTTTAAGTTGATATCATTTGAATACCTGATATTTGTTGTTGTAGATCGTGGATATGTTGAGCTAAGTCGTTTGATTGTGTGGGAGTGGATGTGTTTATTGGGTTGTATGTGGAGATATGATGTGCAAACGATTGACCTTGGAGGAATTTTGGTGATGGGTTGTTGTGGTGAATGTGTGGATAGTTTGGTGGAGTGTAGGTATGAGTGGATATGTTAGAGTGAGTGCATGTGTTAGATGTTGTGAATTTTTTTGGGGGAATTATGATGGTTTGAGTTGGGTAATGTTGATGGATGTTTTGGTTATGTGGATTGATGTTTTAGCTTGGTTTGATTGTGTTAGGATTATAAATGATAGTATGTTTGAGTTATGACTTTAGTGGATGTTAGATGTAAGTGGTTGAGAGATGTGGGATATATGTGGATGTGCTTGGGTGTTGAACATTGGAGTAGAGATATTAGAATTGTTGAATGAAATGCTTTGTTGGAATAATAGATTGGTGATAGTATTTTGAATAGTGTTTGTGTGTGTATTGAAGTTGGGTGAAGTTGTTTGTGATATGTGAGATGGTTGTGATGATGTTTGCAGGTTAATATTTCAAGTGAGGGTGATAGTGTTAGTAGATGTTGTGCTATATAACGGATTGGTTAATTGCAAGGTGTATGTGGAAACTTGGGTGTGGATAGGAGGTAATGATACATATATGGATTTAGTGGGTATGATTATTTTGTGGGATGGCGGTATCAATTTGTTGATTTGTGATGTTAGGAGAATGTGAAGAATAAATGGGAATGTTATTAGTAGGTTGGATGGTGAAAGGGTTTTGTGGTATGATATTGTTGGTAGGTGGTATGGAAGAGTTGTTTTGTAATGTCATGGAAGGAGGTATGATGTTAAGGTTGTAAGTGGGTGGTATAATGGGGTTGTGTTGTTGTGATATGGATGGTGGCATGATGTTGTTGGAGCTCATTTCCTCTAAGGTCGGCAGTGAAGTGTTATCTATAATATTTATATGTAGAAATCAAGTATCAAAAACTTGGTGAATGAAGTTTGGGATGAAAATGGATGATTAATGATCTAGTATCAATTCAAAAGCAATTGGGTGGCATTGGCACAAGAAAAAATGAAAAATATCAAAATTATTTTTTTTGGTATTTTTTACATTTTAGTAAATCACATTTCCAAAGGCCTTCGGAGTGGAATTTGGGGTCAAGACTGTCATTGGTCCTTTGAAATGGTTTCCAAAAGCATTCTTTTCAAGGGACTAAAATTGGAGTGCTTGGAGATCTTTCTGACAATGTAAATAAGTCATAATTTTGACCACCGAGCTAGGAGTTATGACCCTGCCAAGTTGGGGTAGTAATGAATGGTATAATTTGTGGATTTTGACCCAATATTTTGACAATGGACTTAGTTGGGGTGCCTTAGGTCTATCTATGTATGTTAGTAGATCGCAGGTTTTTTTGTAGGACTAGAGGATCTAGCAACAATAAGCACCCTAATGATAGAACAATTGTGTTGAAGTACAAAACAAATGAGCCACAAGAGACAACAATTGCAAATTTTGAGCAAGAATGGATGGAAGACCCATTTTCAAAGTAGAATTGGTGATATGATAGACTCAAACAATTGTGCCACTTTAAGCCATAATTACGCCAAACTAAGCCATAATTGCACCAAACTAAGCCACAAATGCACCACTTTGTTGCACAATTGTGCCACTTTATGGCACAATTGCACACCTCTATGGCACAATTGTACCCCTCTATGAGCAAGGTGTAGATGTACCAAAGCCTTGGAAATTGTGCCAATGTAATGTAGATGTGACACAAGGCTGAAAAATGCACAATTGTGACCTAAATTTGAGCTTTTTAGGTTTGGTTGAGGTTCAATTTATAGTTTTGAGTGATTTTTTGGTCTAATCTGATTGTTTTGAGCAAAAGTTGGCAAGAAAGCACATCACATAGTAGACATGATAGTTGTTGAATAATTTTCAAGGTGACAAGTTGAATGGTATCACTAGTTTGAACAAAGAACACTCCAAGAAGCACAACCTAATTAGTGTTAAAGGTGTGTCCCATTAGAAAATTCCCATCAATAAAATATTGTAGAAGACCACAAATACATGGCTTCACTCTCAAAGGGGATAGGTAGGTCTCAAGTGGCACAAGGGCTCACCTTCCTCCTTCCTTTGTAGGTTTTTACACCTCCAAAAGAATTCTACCTCACCCTAAGACGATACATGTTGGGTAACTTTGTGCATGTTGTACACTACACCCCACTAGTGGTAATAGTCGAAGGTCTTAAGGCTTCTAAGTACAATGGTTTGTAGTGAAATTAGTGAACATTGAGCCCATCAAAGATGCCCGAGATTGGAGGCGTCTCCTCCACTCTCTTCATACATGTCTCGACGGCCCGAGGGTCGTGAGGCTTGGATTAAAGGACATTGGCCACACCTTGGGGTACAACTTTCACTCTCCCCCCTTTTTATACCTTGCATAAACACATGGTTGAGGTTGCCCTTGAGGTGATGAAAGCCCCAAGAAGGCCTCCTACTGTAATCAAACTGAGAATGATGTTTTTGATTCTCAAGTTCGCACTAGACACAAGGGAAGGGCACACACAAACAATCACTTCCTCGGGTAAAAACACAAAATGCAAATTCTAAGGTATTTCTAATCTCCAAGTTCACACTAGATGTAAGGAGAGAGCATACATACCTAAGAATCTACCTGACATGTCAAACAAATGTTCAATTACTATAAGACAATAAAGTGTTATCTAGTCTATAAATATCAAGCATAAGACCCTACAACATATAGTGGTTGTATTTTATGTGTTTGGTCTTCAATCCAACGAACGCCACACGTTGCTCAACAAATTGATCAATAACCCTAAAACTCAACAAACAATTGTGTCAAAGTAACTGAAAACTGATAAAAGTTAGGTTATACCTTATGACAGATGCATAGTTTTGAACAACAAATGTGCCAAATAGAGATACAATTGTGCCTATATCCCAAACATATGCACCACATTGAGATTCAATTGTGCCACTTCCTCTTGTAATTTTTTCATTTTGTAGAGACACAAAATTCGTAGAAAACATAACATAAAATCTAATCTTTGAGACCAAATTGTCAGTTCAGTTTTAGAAAACTGCAAAATCAGGCTTAACAGTCAAGTATCAAGCACACAAAGATAAGAGAACATAGAATATCAAAGATAAATAATTACGCACATCTAAGCTACAAATGTGTCATTCCCTTGCATAGTTGTGTCATTCTGGGAATGATTGTGCTAAAATTTGCCACAGTTGTGCCAAGGTATCAGATAGTTGTGTCATTCTGGGAATGACTACATCAAACGAGTCTGTAACTATTAAAAAAACAACAAACTCATGGAAATGGGTTAAATTTAGGGACTAGAGTGTCCCAACAGGCATGCCAGAATGTATAAATTGGAAATTCAATTGTGAAATCAACGGATAAACAATAAAAAAAAGCATTCACAATCAAAAGATATATCAATAAAGAAAATAAAGCTAGTTGAATCAAATGCAATGCAAACTTGCACACATACAAAAGCATACAACCTGCATTATCATAGCTCCATTGTTCTCCTCTATTCACCTTGGAGAATGGTGTTATAGAACTTGATATCAGATTTTTGGTAGCACAATAGCAATAAAACAACGAAAATACTAGTATAGTTTCTTTGTACAATCTAGGAGAGAGAGGGATAATTGATGAATGATAGGTTTCTTTTAAATATTGAGTGATATTGATCAACGATTGAGATCTGATGAGAGACTAGGTAGATCAATGGATGAGAATCCATGAGAAGAATTGATGGATAGTTAACTGACTGCATGATTTCAAGGAACTAAGTGCATGGACCAGTTAAGAGGTTTTGATTGAAGAGATAAGTGTAACTAACGATAGTTAAGAGAATTGATTGAAGAGTGGATTGAAAGTGAGTCTCAGTCAACTGGTGAGGTGGAAATGTATAGGTAATTAATAATTAAATGGATTAATTATTAATTACATGTGCAAAGGGGAAATAGATAAATAAAATAATCAATTTTATTTATTTTCGAAGAGGATAATGTTGAGAGGTATCATTGGATAAATTAAATAATTAAAACAATTATTTAATTTGAGAAGTGGGAAATGGGAAATGAATTAATTAAATAATAATAAATTATTTAATTAATCTAGGAAAGAGGGATAAATATTAAATCAATTAAATAATATTAATTATTTGATCAATATAGAGGAAAAGTGATGAAATTGATAATTTAATTAAATAATTGAATTATTTAATTAAATGAAAAAGACAAATTAATGATACCTAATGATGGAAAATGATGATGTTTTGCTAGAAATATGCTAGTTAGATTTAGGTGTCTACAGTACCTATAACCATTCAACATACGTCAAGGGTACCTGCTCAAAGTATATATAGCCAAAGCACAACATAATCATCCCAACAAGATCCAATAGCATAAGCATAAAATAACATCTATACATATGTCACATAAATTATTTCTTTTGAACATCAATAATTAGGATTATGTTTAATCATAGCATAAATACTACATATTATTGAATTGGAGCATAATGATAAACCAAGCATATAAATATATAAAATTCCAACAATTGATATGTCAAGGAACCTCATCTCAAACATGTGGTGGTTCATACACATCTTTCAAAGACATAAAATAATCACCACAACAATCAAGAGAAAACGGTGAAGCTAGAGCACTGATCACAGATTAACAAGATGTAAATGGAAGGGCACTACACAACATAAGTTGTAATCTATGGAAAATAGTAAAATCTCTCAAAACCTAGAAATTATAAATCTTTACACCACCCTTGGCAATGATGTAAAAAATGATGAACACAATCAATTCCCAATTAAACCTAGTGTAGCTAAGGCTCACACACAACACAACAAACAAACTATCCACTAATCAAGTAGCCTTTTGGTTCATGTTGTTATTTCATTTACATGCCAACCCAAGGATATATTTTTTGGCATGATATCAGCAAGATATATGCATGGCATTAGATTCCTAGGTGATTGAGACTCTAATGTTGTGCACATCGTAAATGAATAAATCTTATAAAATAGGAAAGTAAATATTGCTCCACCAAAGGAAATCTACTATGTAGATAGAAAGCTCTTTAAAATAAACTAGAAATTAAATATTAGGAGCTACGAGCTGATGCAAATACTATAGGTTGGTATAATTTGCTAAGATTTTATAATAAAGCATGTTTAAACTAAATATGGAAGAATCTATGCTAACCAGGATAGTGACCCAATCGTAGTCCACCTCAAATGGGCCCTTGCTTAGGTAAAGTTGCACCTTTATCTCCTCTAAATAAAATGATAACTAAATTAGAATGCTTAGAATACTCATGACATAATAGAGATGGAGGATAGCATAGAACAAAAAATCAGTCTTCTATTAACGTGGTAGAATCTATTACATTCATATATGCTTCTTCATCTATTAAGTGTTATGTATTCTAGATTGCACTATTATATCTATATGTTGTCTTTACCCTATTGTATAAATACTATTACATCAATCCTACCACTCTTGATCATGTGATAGGAGGATGTCTTTATTTAGAAATAGTAATAAGATTAGTAAATTGACTCTCAAATGGGTAGAAAGAACATTCCTATCAAGACAATACAACATGCTCATAAGAAGTTTGTTGACAAAAACAATTTTGAGTGAATTAAGTTATTCAACTTTATGTAAACTTCATCTACCCATTTGAAGAGTCAATGCTTGCTATATGGACATGAACTCTTCATCCCCTATTTTATTGTAGGTGCACTACAATCCTTGGTTGTTGGAAGTTGTTTTCACTATTATAAGTATGCTACAGTCATGATTGCAAACATGTTATAGTTGTGACTACATGCATGCTACAACCATGGCTATAAGTTGCATGTTATTTTTATTTCCATTTCTCACATTTAATATGGGATAAATTTATCATAACATCAATATTTTTCTCATAACTAATTAGTTAGATTAATTGTGCTTTGTGTTATGTTTTATTGGATTAGCCTATACTAAGCATAAGCATAAGACAAGTGTTCTTCTTTTATAGTTATCCGTCTCTGTATAAATCAGTAGTTAAATACCATCATGATACAAATTTAAAAAAATGAATTTTGAATAATTGTTCAAATATTATTAATTGTCATAATTCACAAATATTAAACACCTTGAAAATTTAGATGTGAACCATCATTAAGTAAGGAATCCATCTATCTAAAAGTGACCTATTGTAGGAACCATGAATAGGGACAATTTAATTAATCTAAGAATATATTCTTCAAATTAATAGACTCAAATATCAAATTGATTCCAATTATGTATTTTTTTTAACTTTATTCTATAACCTTGTAAGAGAGGGGGACCAACCATGTTCAAGGCCCCAAGTCACGGAGAGCCAAGAGCAGAAGGCTGCCCTAACTTACCTCACTCTAAAGGAATGTTTCAAATGAGGGACGAGAATGATGAGGACTATAAGGCCCTTCAATCATTCTTCATACCAGAACTGTAATCTGGCCTAGGCGAGCTAGATTTTTGGAGCTGATTATGTGCCCCAGGCAACTCTTTGTTCGAGGACGAAAACGCAGTTCTGGGACTTCAGCGCAGCGTGTTGGCATCTCTCAGGCACGCTGACATTCGTACGACTAGACAACAACAGACACAGTAAAACTACCAAAAAGACCTAACAGCCTAGCTAGCTCAATCTAGATGGTAAAAACAGGATGAGAAAGTATACAAAGTAGATACTAAAATGATAAAGTAAATAGATTAGAACTATGGTGACAAAAATAATCTCACAAAGATGCTTGTTCACCAGCTAGCTCCAAACGTTCTCTCACCTGCACACAAGAAGAGAGAAAATTGTTGGGGGTTGTATAGGGGTCTGTCTCAGTCAGACCCCCATTTTGGTGTTTTCAGCTCCACGGATAGCCAAGATAGCAACGATAGAGAAATGTATGATAAAAGAGAAAAAAAAGTGGAGAACACAATAAACACTACAAAATAGTGAAGTGCTACTCAACCAAATCATAAAGGAAAGGAGTAAAAACGTTACCACCTCCACCAAGAGCTCACTAGCCAATGATGGAGAAAGAGAGCTTGAACAATCACCACAGCCTCAACTGTGGTGAAGGGAGGTGTTGCAAAACCTCAAGCCCTTGTTGCAATGGCTTGTTTCATACTTGCTCTACAGAGTTGATAGAGTGTTGTTGCTACTATGAAGTGCCAAAGTGTTGCTTGAAGTGATGGAAGTGAAGTGAATGCTTGAAGATTGCCCAAAGAGATCAAGAACTGCTAAGAAGATGGATTGAATGAGCAAGATATGCATTTCAAAACCAAAATAGGGGGGAAAGAGCCGTTTTCAGATCGGTTGGTCGAAGAGGGACGCTACAATTCGTTCTCAATAGGAAGTGTAACGTCTCTGCCAACTTCAAATGTGGGAATCCGTCAAGGGCATAAACGTGCCACGCGGATGTCTACACATCGCTCGGGCATCCCCGACAATTATTCTTCTACTGACGCAAAAGACGAACGCCAAGTGGAATGAAGGCAGCTTGCTGATGTGGAATTTTGCCTTCGGATTTGGTTTTCTAAGGTGAGAAAGTGTAAAAGGGGAATTTGCGTAAGGGGTGAAAATTCGCACCTACACAAACCTAAATATATTAATTAAAATTGTAAGTCATATGTCATGTATAATATATTGTAATATAGAATAAATTATTTGATATATATTAAAAAAAAATTATTATAAATTTAAATTATTGTACAACCCATTAAAGGCAACATTATAATCCTTCATCAAATCTAATGATGTTCTATCATTAATAATTTAAAATGTATAAGAATAAAATAAAAAAAATTATACAATCCTTTTTACCCCTATTATCGCTTACAATGTGTAATATGAATGTTTTATTATTATTATTATTATTATTATTTCTAATCAGTAGATTTGCTTATTTGATTTGTTTTTTTATTATTATTATTATTATTTCTAATCAATAGATTTGCTTATTTGATTTGTTTTTTTATTATTATTATTATTTCTAACCAATAGATTTGCTTATTTGATTTTGTTATAATTTTTCCATAGTTTTGTTTTATTAATTTTCCACTGTTGTTTGTGATGTAAAAATACACCTTCCAATGATAGTTAAAGTAGATGTTTTTTAAACTGAAGCCCCGAAAACAAAATTATTTATACTTGAAAACTATTTGTAGTTAGATGTTCACTATTGGTGACCTGCATAGTTCTTGGAATATTCTTTGATACATAATAACTACACGTGGACATTCGACCTCATTTTCAAGGCACAACGAACTGCACATGGTAAATGGAAATCCAGGTGTATGTGTGGGTGCTATATACTCTTCTATGGGAAAGAATAATATTTGAAATTTTGCTTAGTATCAATTACCCAACAAAAGTTAGAGTAACTGTATCTGTCATGAACATGCATGTGGTTGGTTGATATCTAGTTTAAGGGAAGGGGATGAAATAGGTTTGACATTTTGATGAATATAGTTTACCCATTAAGAACTTAAGCAGTTATGCATATTTGGCATATGTTATATATATATATATATATATATATATATAGGGAAAACCCCCATTTGCCGCCCACGATCCAATACCCGTTCACTCCATGCTCACCTGACCCCCCAATAACCGTTTATATTTTAGTCATTACATTATTTTATTTATGCCAATAAAAATTTACACATGACACCAATATATGTTCACTACTAAATGTGTAGCTAACCAATAAAAAAAAACAAATCTAAACATCTATTGGTACATATATGTTTTGAATACAAGACAAGTTGCAAAAAATAAAGTAATTTTTGCATTTATTTAAGTACATTGATGTTTACAATTACCACTCTATGCAAGTGGCTCAAAGCTTCAACTACATTATATATAAATGTATATTTGAATAGTTAATGGTGCACAATTTCACATTATATAAACCATTATGAACAGTTAATGGTGCACATTTTTACATAATAGCAAACATTGATCAACTTTATGAGCTATCAATTGCACATTCACCCACACTTCCTATCACATCTTCATGTATTATCTCCATCAACTTCTGGTACCTGCACACACAGTTAATGGTGTAAGGCTCCCTAATAAACCAAAAAACATATTATAATTCATATAAATGACTGAATTTATGCAAGCCACCTATTTTATCTATTAAACCAAATATAAAATCGGTTTCCCAAAGGCCACGACAGAACTTAGGCATAAATGGCCACTGCAAAATGAAATGACAAATTGTTTCCCACAAAAAATTCAAATTTGAAACTCAACCACCACAATTCAGTGCATTCGAATTTGAAATTCAACCACTATAATTCAATGCATCCAATTTATACATTCGAATGATTTTATAAGAGGGAATTTCCAGGGTCATTATCATTTCAACTTATCCTCTACTTTCATTGAATATCCTATGCAAAATTCAGAGCTTCCTAAGGCAATTTCTGCACATTCATCTTTAAAGGTAGCTTATTCAGGTCAGTACACCCAGAATAGGTAAATTCATGTTTTTTATTATCAATTTGTTGTTTTACATTTATTTTATCTGTTTTCATTATTCAAGATACTGTTTTATATTTATGTACTCACTGTTTACATTATTTTCAAGCATACTGTTTTACATTTATGTTGTTTGGTTTATTATTCAATATTCTGTTTTATATTTACATACTCAATCTTTACATTTTTTTTAGGCAATATGTTTTACATTTATGTTGCCTATTTCATTATTCAATATACTCTTTTATATTTATGTACTTAATGTTTACATTCTTTTCAGACATACAAATTATTATGTTTTTTGTCATCTGTTCAACTTAGCATTTTCCATTATTTAATCATATCATAGTTACATTTTTTTCACTTGCATTCATCATAAATCAAGATAATAATAGTAGCATTACCCATTTTGTAATCATATCACGGTTATATTTTGAATCCCTCTTTACTAATCATGAAGTTTAATGGGTTTATAGTTTTTGTCCCAATTTATTGAGCAGTTTATGGATTACAATTTGCAGACAAATACATATATATACAGTCATGCCATGTAGGGTTTCATCATATCATATTGTATATATATATATATATATATATCTGATAAGAATATAACATTCTCTGCAAATACAATGATATATTCTTATCAGATTGTATGCATACATATATATATATACATTCTCATAAGAATATATCATTCTCTGTAAATAGAATGATATTTTCTTATCATAATGTATACATACATTCATATATATATATATATACAATTTGATAAGAATATGCAAAAGACAATGAGATATTGTCTATATTCTTATCAGATTACATACACACACACACACACACACACACATATATATATATATACACAGTCATGCCATGTGTTTTTTCATTGTGGTCTCCTCTCTCCCGCTGTCAAGTTCGTTTGACTCCCATATGCTGAAGGTAACGTCTCCACCTCTCATCACCTGCAAGATTGTTTGTTGAACAATGGGTTTTTCTTGGTGTATAAAAATCATTTCTTTGTATGGCATTAAGAGTTTGACTAAAATCATTTATATTTACATGTGACTGGTACAAATTTGATCCCTCATGGTTTATTTTGTCTATGCCATCGAGGGTTTGCCTGGGTTTGACTGTAATCATTTCTTTTTACATGTGACTGGTACAAATTTGATCCCTTGTGAATTAATCTGTTTATGCAATCGAGGGTTTGCCTGCTATGATTTTATTTGACATTATTCTATGAACTAATCACATGTAATGTGATTCATAACATTGATGAATTTTTTACCAAATATAATCTTGAAAATTAATGGGTATATTGAAAAACAACAATATAATCATGAAATTTTATGGGTTTCAGCATACGGGTTAATGGGTAGATGTTTTCTATTTTTAGTAATTATAATATGCACATGAAAATAAATGGGTATACAGATTTTGTCAGATTCCCTTCGAATCCCTTCATTATAATCATGAAATTTAATGACTTCAAGCTTCGCAGACAATGATATGTTGTAATCAAATTATCTATATATTTTAGCAGAGAATGATATGTTCTTATCAGATTGTATATATATCTATGCAGACAATGATATATTCTTTGTTGCACTACCAAGTTATGCAACTTTTACTGTCTGTGCAGGTTAAGTGGAATATAATGGCACCTACTAGAAGACTCTCTAAAAGGGTTGTAGGAAGAGGACCATGCGCCATTAGAGTCACTCGTGCGGTGCACTTCGTTGATGAAGAGCCTATAGAGGAAGTGCATGTGATTCCCGTAGAAGAAGACGTTCTTGACTCTGCGGATGAAGCCACCAACACAACAAAAGCTGAACCACCTGTTCAACTAGATGTTCAACCCAATGTACAACTTCCCTCACCTATACCCATTAGGCAATGGACATATGTTGATATGGAAGGAGCAATCAAAAGTATTGAAGAACACAACATGTCAATCAGGGCAGCAACGATAAGTGGGGTATGCCACCTAGCAGTTTGAGGGCGTGGCTGTTAGGAGTTACCACCACCAAGAAGAGGGGTCCACGTACCATATTATCTCACGAGGAGGAGGGTGAAGTTGTTCAATGGTGCAAGGACATGGCAGATTTGGGCCATAGACTGCAGGTCAATCAACTACAATCCACAGTTGCCCAAATCACTACAAGTCGGCCCAATCCATTCACAAATGGTGTCCTCGGGAGGTCATGGTGGGTAGGATTTTGAAGAAGGCACCCAGATTTGACAATCAGAACAGCTGAAGGAGTGGACAGTGACAGTGACAGAGAAATTATGGTTCATCCTTCAGTTGTGCAAGCTTTCTATGACAACCTTCAGAATATGATTAACCTTAACCACTATGGAGCAAGTCGAATTTGGAACTGCGATGAGATGGGTATTCAAGCTAGTAGGAACTGTGGCATGAGAGTTATTGCAAAATTGGGTGTAAAGAGTGTACCACATTTGGTTTCAAAGAGCAAAGAGTGGATCACAGTGTTGGCTTGTGTAAGTGCAGCTGGGTTAAGTATTCCTGGGTTCTACCTGTTTAAATCAAAAAGGCACATGCAAAATTATATAGTAAATTGTGAGATAGGTGCATTGATGGAAATCCAAGAACATGCTTGGATGACAAAGGAACTATTTTTCAAATGGTTAGACCATTTTGCAGGTAATATCCTCGATGGGTTTTCACCAACAAACAGGGCCCTTCTGATTTTTGACATTCATGGCAGCCACGTGGCTTTCAAAACCATTGAAGAAGCAAGAAAATTAGGAATAGACCTATTAACACTTCCTGCTCATACCAGTCACAAGTTGCAACCATTGGATGTCAGCATTTTTGCTCCATTCAAGGCATATTTCAAAGAGCAACGAACCATCTGACAAGCTAACAACCCACATATCGATATTGGGCGTGAAGAGTTGGCAACTCTAGCAAGCCAAGCTTTCAAAAAAGCTGTGAAACCATCCAACATTATTAGTGGATTCCGTAGAATAGGTATTTGGCCACTTGATCGGTCAGGACATGGGGCCAAGTCAAGGCTATATTGTTGAAGACGATGTACCAAGTCCTAGAACAAGAAGGTGATGCTTGCACGATGGAAGATGAAGAGGATGTTATGGCAGCAGAGACATGCCTACGTCTACTTGGTTACAATGAGGAACAAATTGATGGTTTGTGCGGGAATGCAATCAGGGCACTGAAACTATAGCACACATTCAACCAGAAATTCAGCCAGTTGTTGCAGATTTCCAAGCAGAAGTTCAACCTCTTATTGCACCCTGCAATGAAGATATAGAAATTACATCAGACCAAAATGACGGCACTGAAACTACAACACACATTCAACTAGAAATTCAGCCAGTTGTTGCAGATTTCCAAGCAGAAGTCCAACCTCTTATTGCACCCTGCAATGAAGATACAAAAACTACATCAGACCACAATGAGGGCACTGAAACTACAACACACATTCAACCAGAAATTCAGCCAGTTGTTGCAGATTTCCAAGCAAAATTCCAACCTCTTATTGCACCCTGTAATGAAGATATAGAGACTGCATCAGCTGGTCTGAGTTTTCCAACTCAAGTCAGCCAATCGGATTGGGTGCATGAAGCAGCCACGAACCTTGGATGGCAATTAAATCTGATTGAGGAAGAAGTCAACCTTTCTATACCATCCCCACCACACATTGATCTGGTTGAAGTGATACATTACTTCACTATTGCAAGGAATTGGGAAGAGCATAGTGATGGTCAAAGTGAAGATAACAATGCATATAGTGATGAAGAAGTTGATTTTGTGCCATGCACCCCACATGATGGACAACAATCAACTAGATGAAATAGAAAATTCTTGAAACTTCTAGTGCAAAGGGTGCAAGGAACATCATGAGGAGGTCGTTCGGGAGTGCTTCGCCTTAGTAGGCAGTCCCAAGTACTAACATCAGACGCCTTCATCAAAATGTATAGTGAACAAGAGGCGGAGAAGAAAAGGCAAGCAGAGTTGCATCAACGTAAGAAGGACCAGATGTTGAAGAGAAAGGAAGAACGTGAAGCAGAAGCAATTGAAAAGGAAGCAATGAGGGCTGAGAAGCAAGCAAGGAAAGCGATAGAAGATGAGGAGAAGATGATTATAATGTGGGAGAAAGCAATCAGACAAGAGCAGGCCAAGGCTGAACATCTACGAAAGGTAGCTGAAAAGAAAGCTAAACAAACAAAGAGGATAAAACGTGAGTCTACAGCGGGGAATCCTATACCCCCCCAACACCCTATACTGCTCGATATGATGAACATATGGGCACCAGCCTTTATAGCTATCAATAATATGCAAGTTAGGAGTGGCTCACAACAAATGGGACTGATTGTAGATGCAAGCCAAACATTGCTTGCTCAAATAGCAACATGCCTTCAAACCTCAATTAAC
>CM021107.1:306663446-306679850 GCA_007115665.2 Sequoiadendron giganteum
TGCCAAGTTGGGGTAGTAATGAATGGTATAATTTGTGGATTTTGACCCAATATTTTGACAATGGACTTAGTTGGGGTGCCTTAGGTCTATCTATGTATGTTAGTAGATCGCAGGTTTTTTTGTAGGACTAGAGGATCTAGCAACAATAAGCACCCTAATGATAGAACAATTGTGTTGAAGTACAAAACAAATGAGCCACAAGAGACAACAATTGCAAATTTTGAGCAAGAATGGATGGAAGACCCATTTTCAAAGTAGAATTGGTGATATGATAGACTCAAACAATTGTGCCACTTTAAGCCATAATTACGCCAAACTAAGCCATAATTGCACCAAACTAAGCCACAAATGCACCACTTTGTTGCACAATTGTGCCACTTTATGGCACAATTGCACACCTCTATGGCACAATTGTACCCCTCTATGAGCAAGGTGTAGATGTACCAAAGCCTTGGAAATTGTGCCAATGTAATGTAGATGTGACACAAGGCTGAAAAATGCACAATTGTGACCTAAATTTGAGCTTTTTAGGTTTGGTTGAGGTTCAATTTATAGTTTTGAGTGATTTTTTGGTCTAATCTGATTGTTTTGAGCAAAAGTTGGCAAGAAAGCACATCACATAGTAGACATGATAGTTGTTGAATAATTTTCAAGGTGACAAGTTGAATGGTATCACTAGTTTGAACAAAGAACACTCCAAGAAGCACAACCTAATTAGTGTTAAAGGTGTGTCCCATTAGAAAATTCCCATCAATAAAATA
The DNA here is from genome assembly GCA_007115665.2 of Sequoiadendron giganteum. Lineage (NCBI taxonomy): Eukaryota > Viridiplantae > Streptophyta > Pinopsida > Cupressales > Cupressaceae > Sequoiadendron > Sequoiadendron giganteum. Next base: position 306,664,208 of record CM021107.1, read on the forward strand.
TTGTAGAAGACCACAAATACATGGCTTCACTCTCAAAGGGGATAGGTAGGTCTCAAGTGGCACAAGGGCTCACCTTCCTCCTTCCTTTGTAGGTTTTTACACCTCCAAAAGAATTCTACCTCACCCTAAGACGATACATGTTGGGTAACTTTGTGCATGTTGTACACTACACCCCACTAGTGGTAATAGTCGAAGGTCTTAAGGCTTCTAAGTACAATGGTTTGTAGTGAAATTAGTGAACATTGAGCCCATCAAAGATGCCCGAGATTGGAGGCGTCTCCTCCACTCTCTTCATACATGTCTCGACGGCCCGAGGGTCGTGAGGCTTGGATTAAAGGACATTGGCCACACCTTGGGGTACAACTTTCACTCTCCCCCCTTTTTATACCTTGCATAAACACATGGTTGAGGTTGCCCTTGAGGTGATGAAAGCCCCAAGAAGGCCTCCTACTGTAATCAAACTGAGAATGATGTTTTTGATTCTCAAGTTCGCACTAGACACAAGGGAAGGGCACACACAAACAATCACTTCCTCGGGTAAAAACACAAAATGCAAATTCTAAGGTATTTCTAATCTCCAAGTTCACACTAGATGTAAGGAGAGAGCATACATACCTAAGAATCTACCTGACATGTCAAACAAATGTTCAATTACTATAAGACAATAAAGTGTTATCTAGTCTATAAATATCAAGCATAAGACCCTACAACATATAGTGGTTGTATTTTATGTGTTTGGTCTTCAATCCAACGAACGCCACACGTTGCTCAACAAATTGATCAATAACCCTAAAACTCAACAAACAATTGTGTCAAAGTAACTGAAAACTGATAAAAGTTAGGTTATACCTTATGACAGATGCATAGTTTTGAACAACAAATGTGCCAAATAGAGATACAATTGTGCCTATATCCCAAACATATGCACCACATTGAGATTCAATTGTGCCACTTCCTCTTGTAATTTTTTCATTTTGTAGAGACACAAAATTCGTAGAAAACATAACATAAAATCTAATCTTTGAGACCAAATTGTCAGTTCAGTTTTAGAAAACTGCAAAATCAGGCTTAACAGTCAAGTATCAAGCACACAAAGATAAGAGAACATAGAATATCAAAGATAAATAATTACGCACATCTAAGCTACAAATGTGTCATTCCCTTGCATAGTTGTGTCATTCTGGGAATGATTGTGCTAAAATTTGCCACAGTTGTGCCAAGGTATCAGATAGTTGTGTCATTCTGGGAATGACTACATCAAACGAGTCTGTAACTATTAAAAAAACAACAAACTCATGGAAATGGGTTAAATTTAGGGACTAGAGTGTCCCAACAGGCATGCCAGAATGTATAAATTGGAAATTCAATTGTGAAATCAACGGATAAACAATAAAAAAAAGCATTCACAATCAAAAGATATATCAATAAAGAAAATAAAGCTAGTTGAATCAAATGCAATGCAAACTTGCACACATACAAAAGCATACAACCTGCATTATCATAGCTCCATTGTTCTCCTCTATTCACCTTGGAGAATGGTGTTATAGAACTTGATATCAGATTTTTGGTAGCACAATAGCAATAAAACAACGAAAATACTAGTATAGTTTCTTTGTACAATCTAGGAGAGAGAGGGATAATTGATGAATGATAGGTTTCTTTTAAATATTGAGTGATATTGATCAACGATTGAGATCTGATGAGAGACTAGGTAGATCAATGGATGAGAATCCATGAGAAGAATTGATGGATAGTTAACTGACTGCATGATTTCAAGGAACTAAGTGCATGGACCAGTTAAGAGGTTTTGATTGAAGAGATAAGTGTAACTAACGATAGTTAAGAGAATTGATTGAAGAGTGGATTGAAAGTGAGTCTCAGTCAACTGGTGAGGTGGAAATGTATAGGTAATTAATAATTAAATGGATTAATTATTAATTACATGTGCAAAGGGGAAATAGATAAATAAAATAATCAATTTTATTTATTTTCGAAGAGGATAATGTTGAGAGGTATCATTGGATAAATTAAATAATTAAAACAATTATTTAATTTGAGAAGTGGGAAATGGGAAATGAATTAATTAAATAATAATAAATTATTTAATTAATCTAGGAAAGAGGGATAAATATTAAATCAATTAAATAATATTAATTATTTGATCAATATAGAGGAAAAGTGATGAAATTGATAATTTAATTAAATAATTGAATTATTTAATTAAATGAAAAAGACAAATTAATGATACCTAATGATGGAAAATGATGATGTTTTGCTAGAAATATGCTAGTTAGATTTAGGTGTCTACAGTACCTATAACCATTCAACATACGTCAAGGGTACCTGCTCAAAGTATATATAGCCAAAGCACAACATAATCATCCCAACAAGATCCAATAGCATAAGCATAAAATAACATCTATACATATGTCACATAAATTATTTCTTTTGAACATCAATAATTAGGATTATGTTTAATCATAGCATAAATACTACATATTATTGAATTGGAGCATAATGATAAACCAAGCATATAAATATATAAAATTCCAACAATTGATATGTCAAGGAACCTCATCTCAAACATGTGGTGGTTCATACACATCTTTCAAAGACATAAAATAATCACCACAACAATCAAGAGAAAACGGTGAAGCTAGAGCACTGATCACAGATTAACAAGATGTAAATGGAAGGGCACTACACAACATAAGTTGTAATCTATGGAAAATAGTAAAATCTCTCAAAACCTAGAAATTATAAATCTTTACACCACCCTTGGCAATGATGTAAAAAATGATGAACACAATCAATTCCCAATTAAACCTAGTGTAGCTAAGGCTCACACACAACACAACAAACAAACTATCCACTAATCAAGTAGCCTTTTGGTTCATGTTGTTATTTCATTTACATGCCAACCCAAGGATATATTTTTTGGCATGATATCAGCAAGATATATGCATGGCATTAGATTCCTAGGTGATTGAGACTCTAATGTTGTGCACATCGTAAATGAATAAATCTTATAAAATAGGAAAGTAAATATTGCTCCACCAAAGGAAATCTACTATGTAGATAGAAAGCTCTTTAAAATAAACTAGAAATTAAATATTAGGAGCTACGAGCTGATGCAAATACTATAGGTTGGTATAATTTGCTAAGATTTTATAATAAAGCATGTTTAAACTAAATATGGAAGAATCTATGCTAACCAGGATAGTGACCCAATCGTAGTCCACCTCAAATGGGCCCTTGCTTAGGTAAAGTTGCACCTTTATCTCCTCTAAATAAAATGATAACTAAATTAGAATGCTTAGAATACTCATGACATAATAGAGATGGAGGATAGCATAGAACAAAAAATCAGTCTTCTATTAACGTGGTAGAATCTATTACATTCATATATGCTTCTTCATCTATTAAGTGTTATGTATTCTAGATTGCACTATTATATCTATATGTTGTCTTTACCCTATTGTATAAATACTATTACATCAATCCTACCACTCTTGATCATGTGATAGGAGGATGTCTTTATTTAGAAATAGTAATAAGATTAGTAAATTGACTCTCAAATGGGTAGAAAGAACATTCCTATCAAGACAATACAACATGCTCATAAGAAGTTTGTTGACAAAAACAATTTTGAGTGAATTAAGTTATTCAACTTTATGTAAACTTCATCTACCCATTTGAAGAGTCAATGCTTGCTATATGGACATGAACTCTTCATCCCCTATTTTATTGTAGGTGCACTACAATCCTTGGTTGTTGGAAGTTGTTTTCACTATTATAAGTATGCTACAGTCATGATTGCAAACATGTTATAGTTGTGACTACATGCATGCTACAACCATGGCTATAAGTTGCATGTTATTTTTATTTCCATTTCTCACATTTAATATGGGATAAATTTATCATAACATCAATATTTTTCTCATAACTAATTAGTTAGATTAATTGTGCTTTGTGTTATGTTTTATTGGATTAGCCTATACTAAGCATAAGCATAAGACAAGTGTTCTTCTTTTATAGTTATCCGTCTCTGTATAAATCAGTAGTTAAATACCATCATGATACAAATTTAAAAAAATGAATTTTGAATAATTGTTCAAATATTATTAATTGTCATAATTCACAAATATTAAACACCTTGAAAATTTAGATGTGAACCATCATTAAGTAAGGAATCCATCTATCTAAAAGTGACCTATTGTAGGAACCATGAATAGGGACAATTTAATTAATCTAAGAATATATTCTTCAAATTAATAGACTCAAATATCAAATTGATTCCAATTATGTATTTTTTTTAACTTTATTCTATAACCTTGTAAGAGAGGGGGACCAACCATGTTCAAGGCCCCAAGTCACGGAGAGCCAAGAGCAGAAGGCTGCCCTAACTTACCTCACTCTAAAGGAATGTTTCAAATGAGGGACGAGAATGATGAGGACTATAAGGCCCTTCAATCATTCTTCATACCAGAACTGTAATCTGGCCTAGGCGAGCTAGATTTTTGGAGCTGATTATGTGCCCCAGGCAACTCTTTGTTCGAGGACGAAAACGCAGTTCTGGGACTTCAGCGCAGCGTGTTGGCATCTCTCAGGCACGCTGACATTCGTACGACTAGACAACAACAGACACAGTAAAACTACCAAAAAGACCTAACAGCCTAGCTAGCTCAATCTAGATGGTAAAAACAGGATGAGAAAGTATACAAAGTAGATACTAAAATGATAAAGTAAATAGATTAGAACTATGGTGACAAAAATAATCTCACAAAGATGCTTGTTCACCAGCTAGCTCCAAACGTTCTCTCACCTGCACACAAGAAGAGAGAAAATTGTTGGGGGTTGTATAGGGGTCTGTCTCAGTCAGACCCCCATTTTGGTGTTTTCAGCTCCACGGATAGCCAAGATAGCAACGATAGAGAAATGTATGATAAAAGAGAAAAAAAAGTGGAGAACACAATAAACACTACAAAATAGTGAAGTGCTACTCAACCAAATCATAAAGGAAAGGAGTAAAAACGTTACCACCTCCACCAAGAGCTCACTAGCCAATGATGGAGAAAGAGAGCTTGAACAATCACCACAGCCTCAACTGTGGTGAAGGGAGGTGTTGCAAAACCTCAAGCCCTTGTTGCAATGGCTTGTTTCATACTTGCTCTACAGAGTTGATAGAGTGTTGTTGCTACTATGAAGTGCCAAAGTGTTGCTTGAAGTGATGGAAGTGAAGTGAATGCTTGAAGATTGCCCAAAGAGATCAAGAACTGCTAAGAAGATGGATTGAATGAGCAAGATATGCATTTCAAAACCAAAATAGGGGGGAAAGAGCCGTTTTCAGATCGGTTGGTCGAAGAGGGACGCTACAATTCGTTCTCAATAGGAAGTGTAACGTCTCTGCCAACTTCAAATGTGGGAATCCGTCAAGGGCATAAACGTGCCACGCGGATGTCTACACATCGCTCGGGCATCCCCGACAATTATTCTTCTACTGACGCAAAAGACGAACGCCAAGTGGAATGAAGGCAGCTTGCTGATGTGGAATTTTGCCTTCGGATTTGGTTTTCTAAGGTGAGAAAGTGTAAAAGGGGAATTTGCGTAAGGGGTGAAAATTCGCACCTACACAAACCTAAATATATTAATTAAAATTGTAAGTCATATGTCATGTATAATATATTGTAATATAGAATAAATTATTTGATATATATTAAAAAAAAATTATTATAAATTTAAATTATTGTACAACCCATTAAAGGCAACATTATAATCCTTCATCAAATCTAATGATGTTCTATCATTAATAATTTAAAATGTATAAGAATAAAATAAAAAAAATTATACAATCCTTTTTACCCCTATTATCGCTTACAATGTGTAATATGAATGTTTTATTATTATTATTATTATTATTATTTCTAATCAGTAGATTTGCTTATTTGATTTGTTTTTTTATTATTATTATTATTATTTCTAATCAATAGATTTGCTTATTTGATTTGTTTTTTTATTATTATTATTATTTCTAACCAATAGATTTGCTTATTTGATTTTGTTATAATTTTTCCATAGTTTTGTTTTATTAATTTTCCACTGTTGTTTGTGATGTAAAAATACACCTTCCAATGATAGTTAAAGTAGATGTTTTTTAAACTGAAGCCCCGAAAACAAAATTATTTATACTTGAAAACTATTTGTAGTTAGATGTTCACTATTGGTGACCTGCATAGTTCTTGGAATATTCTTTGATACATAATAACTACACGTGGACATTCGACCTCATTTTCAAGGCACAACGAACTGCACATGGTAAATGGAAATCCAGGTGTATGTGTGGGTGCTATATACTCTTCTATGGGAAAGAATAATATTTGAAATTTTGCTTAGTATCAATTACCCAACAAAAGTTAGAGTAACTGTATCTGTCATGAACATGCATGTGGTTGGTTGATATCTAGTTTAAGGGAAGGGGATGAAATAGGTTTGACATTTTGATGAATATAGTTTACCCATTAAGAACTTAAGCAGTTATGCATATTTGGCATATGTTATATATATATATATATATATATATATATAGGGAAAACCCCCATTTGCCGCCCATGATCCAATACCCGTTCACTCCATGCTCACCTGACCCCCCAATAACCGTTTATATTTTAGTCATTACATTATTTTATTTATGCCAATAAAAATTTACACATGACACCAATATATGTTCACTACTAAATGTGTAGCTAACCAATAAAAAAAAACAAATCTAAACATTTATTGGTACATATGTGTTTTGAATACAAGACAAGTTGCAGAAAATAAAGTAATTTTTGCATTTATTTAAGTACATTGATGTTTACAATTACCACTCTATGCAAGTGGCTCAAAGCTTCAACTACATTATATATAAATGTATATTTGAATAGTTAATGGTGCACAATTTCACATTATATAAACCATTATGAACAGCTAATGGTGCACATTTTTACATAATAGCAAACATTGATCAGCTTTATGAGCTATCAATTGCACATTCACCCACACTTCCTATCACATCTTCATGTATTATCTTCATCAACTTCTGATACCTGCACACATAGTTAATGGTGTAAGTCTCCTTAATAAACCAAAAAACATATTATAATTCATATAAATGACTGAATTTATGCAAGCCATCTATTTTATCTATTAAACCAAATATAAAATTGATTTCCTAAAGGCCACAACAGAACTCAGGCATAAATGGCCACTACAAAATGAAATGACAGATTGTTTCCCACAAAAAATTCAAATTTGAAATTCAACCACCACAATTCAATGCATTCGAAATTGAAATTCAACCACTATAATTCAATGCATTCAATTTACACATTCAAATAATTTTATAAGAGGGAATTTACAAGGTCATTTTCATTACGAATTATCCTCTACTTTCACTGAATATCCTCTGCAAAATTCAAAGCTTTTTGAGGCAATTTCTGCACATTCATCTTTAAAGGGAGCTTATTCAGGTCGGTACACCCAGAATAGGTAAATTCATGTTTTTTATTATCAGTTTGTTGTTTTACATTTATTTTATCTGTTTCATTATTCAAGATACCGTTTTATATTTATGTACTCACTGTTTACATTATTTTCAGGCATACTGTTTTACATTTACATTTATGTTGTCTGATTCATTATTCAGTATTCTATTTTATATTTACATACTCAATCTTTACATTTTTTCAGGCAATATGTTTTACATTTATGTTTCATAATTCATTATTCAATATACTCTTTTATATTTACATACTTAGCGTTTACATTCTTTTCAGGCATACAAATTATTATGTTTTTAGTCAGCTATTCAACTTAGCATTTTCCATTATTTAATCATATCATAGTTACATTTTTTTTCACCTGCATTCATCATAAATCAAGATAATAATAGCAGCATTACCCATTTTGTAATCATATCACAGTTATATTATGAATCCCTCTTTACTAATCATGAAGTTTAATGGGTTTATAGTTTTTGTCCCAATTTATTGAGCAGTTTATGGATTACAATTTACAGACAAATATATATATATATATATATATATATATATATATACAGTCATGCCATGTAGGGTTTCATCATATCATATTGTATATATATATATATATCTGATAAGAAATAAAATTCTCTACAAATACAATGATATATTCTTATTAGATTGTATACATACATACATTTATATATATATATATACATTCTCATAAGAATATATCATTCTCTGTAAATAGAATGATAATTTCTTATCATAATGTATACATACATTCATATATATATATATATATATATATATATTCATATATACATATATACATATATACATATATATATATACAATCTGATAAGAATATGCAAAGACAATGATATATTATCTATATTCTTATCAGATTACATACATACATATATATATATATACACAATCATGCCATGTTGTGTTTTTTAATTGTGGTCTCCTCTCTCCCATCATCGATGTGAGCTCGTGTGACCATGTCAAGTTCGTCTAACTCCCATATGTTGCAGGTAATGTCTCCACCTCTCATCACCTGCAAGATTGTTTGTTGAACACTAGGTTTTTCTTGGTGTGTATAAAAATCATTTCTCTGTATGGCATTAAGAGTTTGACTAAAATCATTTCTATTTACATGTGACTGGTACAAATTTGATCCCTCGTGGTTTATTCTGTCTATGCCATCGAGGGTTTGCTTGGGTTTGAGTGTAATCATTTCTTTTTACATGTGACTAGTACAAATTTGATCCCTCGTGAATTAATTTGTCTATGCAATCGAGGGTTTGCCTGCTATGATTTTATTTGACATTATTCTATGAACTAATCACATGTAATGTGATTCAAACAGAACATTGATGAAATTTTGACCAAGTATAATCCTAAAAATTAATGGGTATATTGAAAAACACCAGTATAATCATGAAATTTTATGGGTTTCAGCATACGGGTTAATGGGTAGATGTTTTCTATTTTCAGTAATTATAATATGCACATGAAAATAAATGGGTATACAGATTTTGTCATATTCCCTTCGAATCCCTTCATTATAATCATGAAATTTAATGACTTCAAGCTTCGCAAACAATGATATGTTGTAATCGGATTATATATATATTTTAGCAAAGAATGATATGTTCTTATCAAATTGTATATATATCTATGCAGACAATGATATATTCTTTGTTGCACTACCAAGTTATGCAACTTTTACTGTTTGTGCAAGTTAAGTAGAATATAATGGCACTTGCTAGAAGACTCTCTAAAAGGGTTGTAGGAAGAGGACCACGTGCCATTAGAGTCACTCATGGGGTGCACTTTGTTGATGAAGAGCCTATAGAGGAAGTGCATGCAATTCCCACAAAAGAAGACGTTCTTGAATTTGCGGATGAAGCCACCAACACAATAGAAGCCGAACCACCTGTTTAGCCAGATGTTCAGCCAGATGCTCAACCCGATGTAAAACTGCCCTCACCTATACCCATTAGGCAATGGAAATATGCTGATATGGAAGGAGCAGTCAAAAGTGTCGAAGAACACAACATGCCAATTAGGGCAGCAACAATCAAGTGGGGTATGCCACCTAGCAGTTTGAGGGCGTGGCTGTTAGGAGTTACCACCAATATGAAGAGGGGTCCATGTACCATATTATCTCATGAGGAGGAGGGTGAAATTGTCCAATGGTGCAAGGACATGGCAAATTTGGGCCACGGACTGCACGTCAATCAACTACAATCCACAATTTCCCAAATCACTACAACTCAGCCCAATCCATTCACAAATGGTGTCCCCGGGAGGTCATGGTGGGAAGGATTTCGAAGAAGGCACCCAGATTTGACAATCAGAACTGCTGAAGGAGTGGACAGTGACAGAGAAATTATAGTTCGTCCTTCAGTCGTGCAAGCTTTCTATGACAACCTTTAGGATACGATTAACCTTAACCACTATGGAGCAATCTGAATTTGGAACTGCGATGAGATGGGTATTCAAGCTAGTAGGAACTACGGAATGAGAGTTATTGAAAAATTGGCTGTAAAGAGTGTACCACATTTGGTTTCAAAGAGCAGAGAGTGGATCATAGTGATGGCTTGTGTAAATGCAGCTGGGTCAAGTATTCCTAGGTTCTACCTGTTTAAATAAAAAAGGCACATGCATAATTATATAGTAAATTGTGAGATAGGTGCATTGATGGCAATCCAAGAACATGCTTGGATGACAAAGGAACTATTTGTCAAATGGTTAGACCATTTTGCAGGTAATATCCCTGGTGGCGCTTCACCAACAAACAGGGCCCTTCTGATTTTTGACGGCCATGGCAGCCACGTGGCTTTCAAAACCATTGAAGAAGCAAGAAAATTAGGAATAGACCTGTTAACACTTCCTGCTCATACCAGTCACAAGCTGCAGCCATTGGATGTCAACATTTTTGCTCCATTCAAGTCATATTTCAGAGAGGTGTGAACCATCTGGCAAGCTAACAACCCACATATCGATATTGGGCGTGAAGAGTTGGCAACTCTAGCAAGCCAAGCTTTCAAAAAAGCTTTGACACCATCCAACATTATTAGTGGGTTTCGTAGAACAGGTATTTGGCCACTTGATCGGTCAGCCCTTGACAAGGACATGGGGCCAAGTCAAGGCTATATTGTTGAAGATGATGTACCAAGTCCTAGAACAGAAGGTGAAGCTTGCATGGTGGAAGATGAAGAGGATGTTATTGCAGCAGAGACATGCCTGCATCTACTTGGTTACAACCAGGAACAAATTGATGGTTTTGTGCGGCAATGCAATCAGGACACTGAAACTACAACACATATTCAACCAGAAATTCAACCAGTTGTTGCAGATTTCCAAGCAGAAGTCCAACCTCTTTTTGCACACTGTAATGAAGATACAAAAACTACATCAGACCACAATGAGGGCACTGAAACTATAGCACATATTCAACCAGAAATTCAGCCAGTTGTTGCAGATTTCCAAGCAGAAATACAACCTCCTATTGAACCTTGCAATGAAGATACAGAGACTACATCAGCTGGTCTGAGTTTGCCAACTCAAGTCAGCCAACCGGGTTGGATGCATGAAGCAGCCACAAACCTTGGATGGCAATTAAATTCGGTTGAGGAAGAAGTCAGCCTTTCTATGCCTTCCCCACCACACATTGATCCGGTTGAAGTGATACATTACTTCACTACTGCAAGGAATTGGGAAGAGCATAGTGATGGTCGAAGTGAAGATGACAATGCATATAGTGATGAAGAAGCTGAGTTTGTGCCATGCACCCCACATGATGGACAACAATCAACCAAACAAAATAGAAAATTCTTGAAACTTCTAGTGTAGAGGGTGCAAGGATCATCACGAGGAGGTTGTTCTAGAGTGATTCACCTTAGTAGGCAGTCAAGTACTAACATCGGATGCCTTCATCTAAATGTATACTCAACAAGAGGTAGAGAAGAAAAGGAAAGCAAAGCTGCAACAACGTAAGAAGGACCAGATGTTGAAGAGAAAGGCAGAACGTGAAGCAGAAGCAATTGAAAAGGAAGCAATGAGGGCTGAGAAGCAAGCAAGTAAAGTGATAGAAGATGAGGAGAAGATGATTAGAATGTGGGAGAAAGCAATCAAAAAAGAGCAAGCCAAGGCTGAACGTCTACGAAAGGCAGCTGAAAAGAAAGCACAACAAGTAGAGAGGATAAAGCATAAGTCTACAATGGGGAATCCTATACCCCCAAACACCCTATACTACTCGATATGATGAACATATTGGCACCAACCTTTACAGCTATCAACAATATGCAAGTTGGGAGTGGCTCACAACAAATGGGACTGACTGTAGATGCAAGCCAGACATTGCTTGCTCAAATAGCAACATGCCTTCAAACCTCAATTAACCAAGTATCACCTCCTACAAGTGGAACAAAATCAACTACTGGTGGATATCTCATGCCACCTTCTTTTCCTAGCAATATGGAAAACTAAATATGTTGGTATTGAGTTTTGTTTTTTGATCAATGTAGCAGTATATTCTGTTGATTTGCTTTGCATATCGGATCAAAATATCTGCTTCAAGTTATAACTGTGATATGATTATAAGATGTGATAATGTTGATGTTATTATGTTTGGAACCTCACATATGTTTAAGGTGAGAAGAAGTTTAATACAAGCACCCAGTAATATTTTGATATGTTTCAAGTATTTTTCAGCCATGTTTTTATGTCGCACCACCCAATGAATTCTTTCAATTTGATAAAAAATATAACTATGATATGATTATAAAATGTTCTAATGCTGCTGTTGATGTTTATTCGAACCTCATAGTTAAGTCTCTTATATGTTTTATGAGGGTTTCAACCTTGTATTATTAGATTATATATATATAATCTGATAATAATGTATCATTGTATGCAAATACAATGATATATTATTATCGATTATATATATATATATATAATCTGATAATAATGTATCATTGTATGCAAATACAATGATATATTATTATCGATTATATATATATAATCTGATAATAATATATCATTGTATGCAAATACAATGATATATTATTATCAGAATATATATATATATATACGCACAATTTGATGTGAATATATCATTGTATGCAAATACAATGAAATATTCTTATCAGATTGTGCGTGTGTATATATATACTCATGCCCTATAGTGTTTCATCATATGAAGTCGTGTACGGTTTCATCACATGAACCTTAACATGATCCTCATATGGTTCTAGTAATATTTTGATATGTTTCAAGTATTTTTCAGCCATGTTTTTATGTCACAGCATCCAATGAATTATTGCAGTTTGATAAAAAATATAACTATGATATGATTATAAAATGTCTTAATGTTGTTGTTGTTATATATTCGAACCTCATAGCTAAGTATCTTATATGTTTTATGAGGGTTTCAGCCTTGTATTTTCTATGGTATCACTAAGTACACTATGTTTCAGTGTTTGTCAATAAAAAAAATCAAAACACTTTGATTGCAAACAAAATTTGCAGACAATGATATGTTATTATCACATTGTATGTATATATTTGCAAACAATGATATATTCTTATCACATTGTATGTATATATTCATATATACATACAATTTGATAAGAATATATCATTGTCTGCAAATTGTAATCTGATAAGAAATCTACGGGAGATGATGAGTTTAGGGCTTAAAGATGCCCAGCAAGCCATGGTTAGGTAAACCCATACGCGTGGTTTGATGAAGGCATACGGTGCACATGGTTAACAAGGTAATGTGGTCAGGTTGAGTTTATAGCAACCACCTCCTAGTAGACAATGATATATTCTTTATAGACAATGAAATGTTCTTATCAGATTGTATATATGTATTTGCAGACAATGATATATTCTTATCAGATTGTATGCATATATATATACATACAATCTGATAATAATATATCATTGTCTACAAATAGTAATCATTGTATTTGCAGACGGTGATATGTTCTTATCAGATTGTATGTATATATTTGTAGACAATGATATATTCTTATCAGATTGTATGTATATATATATATACAATTTGATAATAATATATCATTGTCTGCAAATTGAAATCATTGTATTTGCAGACAATGATATATTCTTATCAGATTGTATATAATTGTCGATCACTAGTTCTTTCTTAATGATTAATATTTTACTAACACTATAGCTTATACCATCAATTATCACAATCTAGCCACATTGAACTGCACTCTTAGCTGCTCTAACAAACTCTAAGTTAACCCTCTATAGATTTCATATTATTTCAAACAAATCCATTTACACGTGACCCTAAAGTTTCCATAATAATATTGTTATTTTGATTTCATTCTAGCACAATAACTTTGCAATAAAACATAATACTAATATTAATATCTTACTTCATATTATAATTACCCTAATAGTTTGTTGATACATACAATCTGATAAGAATAAACTAGAGTTAACTAATCTCATAATTATTCTATACTATTACTCAATTCATCTAACTTTCAGCCATATATATAAAATCACATAGTTTTTTGTATTACTAGGTCATTGCCAAAGTAAAGTCAAAGACTTTACCTGTCATTAACGCTTAATACCTTATGTTGATTGCGGACAAATCTTCGCATGCCTGTCATTAAGAGACCAATGTAGTTAAATATATTCCTCGAATCAAATAAGCATTTGTAAGAACAAAATATGTATGAAAACAATACAACAGAAAATATAAACATATCATAAAGCATTAAGAGCAAAATGTCCCTATAGAGTTTATTGTGTTAACAAACACATCTTCCATGGTATGTTGATAATCCACATACTTGGTTCACCTCTCGATGCTCCCGTTTGCCTACAAAACAATTGTAATAAACGGGGGTAGTACTCGGTACTCGTAACATTCCCACATCAAATCATCCTTACAATATTGCATGCACAACAATAAAAGTTTTGATTGGAACATTAAAATCCACAATGTTCTGATCTTTAGTATGAAGCTGAAAATAACAGTGTATATAAATTTATATATACATATACATGTACATGCATATATATGTACATACATATACATATATGTAATCTAACTACTGAAACACATATAGCAAGTGGAAGAAAACAGATTATATCACATCATACAATGATGTGATATGATTACATAATGGATAATGCTCATTTGAACAATTGACTGAAAACTGAATAATTTGTATGCCTCAAAATAATGCAAACACTCAGTACATAAATATAAAAGAGTATATTGAATAATGAAACAAACAACATTAATGTAAATCCAGTATACTGATAAATAAAACCATGAATTTAGTTATTCTGGGTGTACCAACATGAAATACTGCCTTTTAAGAGGAATGTGCATAGGTTGCGTTAGTAAGCTCTAAATTTTGTAGAGGATATTGAGGGAATGACCGTGGAAATTCCTTCTTATAAAAACATTGGAGTGTGCTTGATAAAATAGGTGGCTTGCATAAATTCAGTCTATTATATGATTTATAATATGTTTTTTGTTTTCATTATATGTACAGAGCTGAATTTTGCAGAGGATATGTAGTGAAAGCATAGGAGAATTTGTACTGAAAATGACACTAGAAATTCCCTCTTATAAAATCATTTGAATGTGTATATTGAATGCATTGAATTATGGTGATTGAATTTCAAATCTCAATTTTCTTGCCAAATAATCGGTCTATTCATACTGCAGTGGCCACTCCTGTCTAATTTCAATGGTGCGTAATTTTTTTTAAAAAGCCTATTTACAATTATCAATTAACCTATTTCAAGTTATGTTTGTATGTGGGCCCAATCAAAATATCGCATGGGTCCTCTAGGAGGTGGTCACTTTAATCTCAACCTCACCACATTACATTGTTAACAATGTGCCCCATATGCCTTCATCAAACCACACATATGAGTTTACCTAACCGCAGCTTGTTGGGCATCTTTAAGCCCTAAACTCATCATCTCTCGTGGATTTCTTGTCAGATTACAATTTGCAGACAATGATATATTCTTATCAGATTGTATGTATATATGAATATATATACATACAATGTGATAAGAATATATCATTGTCTGCA
>CM021107.1:306679950-306776425 GCA_007115665.2 Sequoiadendron giganteum
AAAAAAACAAATCTAAACATCGATTGATAC
Source organism: Sequoiadendron giganteum (assembly GCA_007115665.2). Taxonomy (NCBI): domain Eukaryota; kingdom Viridiplantae; phylum Streptophyta; class Pinopsida; order Cupressales; family Cupressaceae; genus Sequoiadendron; species Sequoiadendron giganteum. Next base: position 306,679,981 of record CM021107.1, read on the forward strand.
ATATATGTTTTGAATACAAGACAAGTTGCAGAAAATAAAGTAATTTTTGCATTTATTTAAGTACATTGATGTTTACAATTACCACTCTATGCAAGTGGCTCAAAGCTTCAACTACATTATATATAAATGTATATTTGAACAGTTAATGGTGCACAATTTCACATTATATAAACCATTATGAACAGCTAATGGTGCATATTTTGACATAATAGCAAACATTGATCAGCTTTATGAGCTATCAATTGCACATTCACCCACACTTCCTATCACATCTTCATGTATTATCTCCATCAACTTCTGGTACCTGCACACACAGTTAATTGTGTAAGGCTCCCTAATAAACCAAAAAATATATTATAATTCATATAAATGATTGAATTTATGCAAGCCAATTATTTTATCTATTAAACCAAATATAAAATTGATTTTCTAAAGGCCACGACAGAACTCAGGCATAAATGGCCACTGCAAAATGAAATGACAGATTGTTTCCCACAAAAAATTCAAATTTGAAATTCAACCACCACAATTCAATGCATTCGAATTTGAAATTCAACCACTATAATTCAATGCATTCAATTTACACATTCGAATGATTTTATAAGAGGGAATTTCCAGAGTCATTTTCATTACGAATTATCCTCTACTTTCACTGAATATCCTTTACAAAATTCAGAGCTTTCTAAGGCAATTTCTGCACATTCATCTTTAAAGGGAGCTTATTCAGGTCGGTACACCCAGAATAGGTAAATTCATGTTTTTTATTATCAATTTGTTGTTTTACATTTATTTTATCTATTTTATTATTCAAGATACTGTTTTATATTTATGTACTCACTGTTTACATTATTTTTAGGCATATTGTTTTACATTAATGTTGTCTGATTCATTATTCAATATTCTATTTTATATTTATGTACTCAATCTTTACATTTTTTTTAGGTAATATGTTTTACATTTATTTTGCCTATTTCATTATTCAATATACTCTTTTATATTTATGTACTTAGCGTTTACATTCTTTTCAGGCATACAAATTATTTTGTTTTTAGTCAACTGTTCAACTTAGCATTTTCCATTATTTAATCATATCATAGTTGCATTTTTTTCACCTGCATTCATCATAAATCAAGATAATAACAACAACATTACCCATTTTGTAATCATATCACAGTTATATTTTGAATCCCTCTTTACTAATCATGAAGTTTAATGGGTTTATAGTTTTTGTCCCAATTTATTGAGTAGTTTATGGATTACAATTTGCAGACAAATATATATATATATATATATATACAGTCATGCCATGTAGAGTTTCATCATATCAGATTGTATATATATATTATATATATATATATGATAAGAATATAACATTCTCTGCAAGTACAATGATATATTCTTATCAGATTGTATACATACATACATATATATATATAATATATATATATACATTCTCATAAGAATATATCATTCTCTGTAAATAGAATGATATTTTCTTATCATAATGTATACATACATATATATATATATATATATATATATACAATCTGATAAGAATATGCAAAGACAATGATATATTGTCTATATTCTTATCAGATTACATACACACATATATATATACACAGTCATGCCATGTGTTTTTTCATTGTGGTCTCCTTAATCCCACCGTCAATGCGAGCTCATGTGACCATATCAAGTTCGTCCGACTCCCATATGTTGTAGGTAACGTCTCCACCTCTCATCACCTGCAAGATTGTTTGTTGAACAGTGGGTTTTTCTTGGTGTGTATAAAAATCATTTCTTTGTATGGCATTAAGAGTTTGACTAAAATCATTTCTATTTACATGTGACTGGTACATTTATTTGATCCCTCGTGGTTTATTATGTCTATGCCATTGAGGGTTTTCCTCCAGGTTTGATTGTAATCATTTCTTTTTACATGTGGCTGGTACAAATTTAATCCCTCGTGAATTAATCTGTCTATGCAATCAAGGGTTTGTCTGCTATGATTTTATTTGACATTATTCTATGAACTAATCACATGTAATGTGATTCAAACAAAACATTGACGAAATTTTGACCAAGTATAATCCTGAAAATTAATGTGTATATTGAAAAACACCAGTATAATCATGAAATTTTATGGGTTTCAGCATATGGGTTAATGGGTAGATGTTTTCTATTTTCAGTAATTATAATATGCACATGAAAATAAATGGGTATATAGATTTTGTCAGATTCCCTTCGAATCCCTTCATTATAATCATGAAATTTAATGAATTCAAGCTTCATAGACAATGATATGTTGTAATCAGATTATATATATATTTTAGCAGAGAATGATAGGTTCTTATCAGATTGCATATATATCTATGCAGACAATGATATATTCTTTGTTGCACTACCAAGTTATGCAACTTTTACTGTCTGTGTAGGTTAAGTGGAATATAATGGCACTTGTTAGGAGACTCTCTAAAAGGGTTGTAGGAAGGGGACCACGTGCCATTAGAGTCACTTGTGGGGTGCACTTCGTTGATGAAGAGCCTATAGAGGAAGTGCATGCAATTCTTGCACAAGAAGACGTTCCTGACTCTGCGGATGAAGCCACCAACACAACAGAAGTTGAACCACCTATTTAGCCAGATGTTCAGCCCGATGTATAACTACCCTCACCTGTACCCATTAGGCAGTGGACATATGCTGATATGGAAGGAGTAGTTAAAAGTGTCAAAGAACACAACATGTCAATCAGGGAAGCAACAATCAAGTGGGGTATGCCACCTAGCAGTTTGAGGGCGTGGTTGTTAGGAGTTACCACCACCAAGAAGAGGGGTCCACATACCATATTATCTCATGAGGAGGAGGGTGAAGTTGTCCAATGGTGCAAGGACATGGAAGAATTGGGCCACGGACTACAAGTCAATCAGCTACAATCCACAATTGCCCAAATCACTTCAAGTCGGCCCAATCCATTCACAAATGGTGTCCCCGGGAGGTCATGGTGGGCAAGATTTCGAAGAAGGAACCCAGATTTGACAATCAGAACAACTGAAGGAGTGGATAGTGAAAGAGCAATTATGGTTCGTCCTTCTATCATGCAAGCTTTCTATGACAACCTTCATAATATGATTAACCTTAACCACTATGGAGCAAGTCGAATTTGGAACTGCGATGAGACTGGTATTCAAGCTAGTAGGAACTGTGGCATGAGAGTTATTGCAAAATTGGGTGTAAAAAGTGTACCACATTTGGTTTCAAAGAGTAGAGAGTGGATCACAGTGCTAGCTTGTGTAAGTGCAGGTGGGTTAAGTATTCCTGGGTTCTACCTGTTTAAATCAAAAAGGCACATGCAAAATTATATAGTAAATTGTGAGATAGGTGCATTGATGGCAATCCAAGAACATGCTTGGATGACAAAGGAACTATTTTTCAAATGGCTAGACCATTTTGCAGGTAATATCCCCGATGGGGTTTCACCAACAAACAGGGCCCTTCTGATTTTTCACAGCCATGGCAGCCACGTGGCTTTCAAAACCATTGAAGAAGCAAGAAAATTAGGAATAGACCTGTTAACACTTCCTGCTCGTACCAGTCACAAGATGCAGCCATTGGATGTCAGCATTTTTGCTCCATTCAAGGCATATTTCAAAGAGCAATGAACCATCTAGCAAGCTAACAACCCACATATCGATATTGGGCGTGAAGAGTTGGCAACTCTAGCAAGCCAAGCTTTCAAAAGAACTTTGACACCATCCAACATTATTAATGGGTTTCATAGAATAGGTATTTGGCCACTTGATCAGTCAGCCCTTGACAAGGACATGGGGCCAAGTCAAGGCTATATTGTTGAAGATGATGTACCAAGTCCTAGAACAGAAGGTGATGCTTGCACGATGGAAGATGAAGAGGATGTTATGGAAGCAAAGACATGTCTATGTCTACTTGGTTACAATGAGGAACAGATTGATGGTTTTGTGCGGGAATGCAATCAGGGCACTGAAACTACAACACACATTCAACCAGAAATTCAACCAGTTGTTGCAGATTTCCAAGCAGAAGTTCAACCTCTTATTGCACACTGTAATGAAGATACAAAAACTACATCAGACCACAATGAGAGCATTGAAACTACAACACACATTCAACCAGAAATTCATCCAGTTGTTGCAGATTTCCAAGTAGAAGTCCAACCTCTTATTGCACCCTGCAATGAAGATACAGAAACTACATCAGACCACGATGAAGGCACTGAAACTACAACACACATTCAACCAAAAATTCAACCAGTTGTTATAGATTTCCAAGCAGAAGTCCAACCTCTTATTACACCCTGCAATGAAGATACAGAGACTACATTAGCTGGTCTGAGTTTGCCAACTCAAGTCAGCCAACCGGATTGGATGCATGAAGCAGCCACGAACCTTTGATGGAAATTAAATTTGATTGAGGAAGAAGTCAGACTTTCTATGCCATCCCCACCACACATTGATCCGGTTGAAGTGATACATTACTTCACTACTGCAAGGAATTGGGAAGAGCATAATGATGGTCGAAGTGAAGATGACAATGCATATAGTGACAAAGAAGCTAAGTTTGTGCCATGCACCCCACATGATGGACAACAATCAACCAGGAAAAATAGAAAATTCTTGAAACTTCCAGTGCAGAGGGTGCAAGGATCATCACGAGGAGGTTGTTTGGGAGTGCTTCGCCTTAGTAGGCAATCCCAAGTACTAACATCAGACGCCTTCATCGAAATGTATAGTGAACAAGAGGTAGAGAAGAAAAGGCAAGCAGAGCTGCAGCAACGTAAGAAGGACCAGATGTTGAAGAGAAAGGCAAAACGTGAAGCGGAAGCAATTGAAAAGGAAGCAATGAGGGTTGAGAAGCAAGCAAGGAAAGCGATAGAAGATGAGGAGAAGATGATTAGAATGTGGGAGAAATCAATCAGACAAGAGTAGGCCAAGGCTGAACGTCTACGAAAGGCAGCTAAAAAGAAAGATAAACAAGCAAAGAGGATAAAACGTAAGTCTACAGTGGGGAATCCTATACCCCCCCCCCCCAACACCCTATACTGCTCGATATGATGAACATATTAGCACCAGCCTTTACAGCTATCAACAATATGCAAGTTGGGAGTGGCTCACAACAAATGGGATTGACTGTAGATGCAAGCCAGACATCGCTTGCTCAAATAGAAACATGCCTTCAAACCTCAATTAACCAAGTATCACCTCCTACAAGTGGAATAGACTCAGCTACTGGCGGATATCTCACGCCACCTTCTTTTCCTAGCAATATGGAAAACTAAATATGTTGGTATTGAGTTTTTTTTTTTTATCGATGTAGCAATATATTCTGTTGATCTGCTTTGCATATCAGATCAAAATATCTGCTTCAAGTTATAACTGTGATATGATTATAAGATGTGATAATACTACTATTATTATGTTTGGAACCTCACATATGTTTAAGGTGAGAAGAAGTTTAATACAAGCACCCAGTAATATTTTGATATGTTTCAAGTATTTTTCAGCCATGTTTTTATGTCGCACCACCCAATGAATTCTTTCAATTTGATAAAAAATATAACTATGATATGATTATAAAATGTTCTAATGCTGCTGTTGATGTTTATTCGAACCTCATAGTTAAGTCTCTTATATGTTTTATGAGGGTTTCAACCTTGTATTATTAGATTATATATATATAATCTGATAATAATGTATCATTGTATGCAAATACAATGATATATTATTATCGATTATATATATATATATATAATCTGATAATAATGTATCATTGTATGCAAATACAATGATATATTATTATCGATTATATATATATAATCTGATAATAATATATCATTGTATGCAAATACAATGATATATTATTATCAGAATATATATATATATATACGCACAATTTGATGTGAATATATCATTGTATGCAAATACAATGAAATATTCTTATCAGATTGTGCGTGTGTATATATATACTCATGCCCTATAGTGTTTCATCATATGAAGTCGTGTACGGTTTCATCACATGAACCTTAACATGATCCTCATATGGTTCTAGTAATATTTTGATATGTTTCAAGTATTTTTCAGCCATGTTTTTATGTCACAGCATCCAATGAATTATTGCAGTTTGATAAAAAATATAACTATGATATGATTATAAAATGTCTTAATGTTGTTGTTGTTATATATTCGAACCTCATAGCTAAGTATCTTATATGTTTTATGAGGGTTTCAGCCTTGTATTTTCTATGGTATCACTAAGTACACTATGTTTCAGTGTTTGTCAATAAAAAAAAATCAGAACACTTTGATTGCAAACAAAATTTACAGACAATGATATGTTATTATCACATTGTATGTATATATTTGCAGACAATGATATATTCTTATCACATTGTATGCATATATGAATATATGCATACAATGTGATAAGAATATATCATTGTCTACAAATTGTAATCTGACAAGAAATTTGTGGGAGATGATGAGTTTAGGGCTTAAAGATGCCCAGCAAGCCACGGTTAGGTAAACCCATATGCGTGGTTTGATGAAGGCATATGGTGCACATGGTTAACAAGGTAATGTGGTCAAGTTGAGTTTAAAGCAACCACCTCCTAGTAGACAATGATATATTCTTATCAAATTGTATGCATATATATATATATACATACAATCTGATAAGAATATATCATTGTCTGCAAATAGTAATCATTGTATTTACAGACAGTGATATGTTCTTATCAGATTGTATGTATATATTTGTAGACAATGATATATTCTTATCAGATTGTATGTATATATATATATACAATTTGATAATAATATATCATTGTCTGCAAATTGAAATCATTGTATTTGCAGACAATGATATATTCTTATCAGATTGTATATAATTGTCGATCACTAGTTCTTTCTTAATGATTAATATTTTACTAACACTATAGCTTATACCATCAATTATCACAATCTAGCCACATTGAACTGCACTCTTAGCTGCTCTAACAAACTCTAAGTTAACCCTCTATAGATTTCATATTATTTCAAACAAATCCATTTACACGTGACCCTAAAGTTTCCATAATAATATTGTTATTTTGATTTCATTCTAGCACAATAACTTTGCAATAAAACATAATACTAATATTAATATCTTACTTCATATTATAATTACCCTAATAGTTTGTTGATACATACAATCTGATAAGAATAAACTAGAGTTAACTAATCTCATAATTATTCTATACTATTACTCAATTCATCTAACTTTCAGCCATATATATAAAATCACATAGTTTTTTGTATTACTAGGTCATTGCCAAAGTAAAGTCAAAGACTTTACCTGTCATTAACGCTTAATACCTTATGTTGATTGCGGACAAATCTTCGCATGCCTGTCATTAAGAGACCAATGTAGTTAAATATATTCCTCGAATCAAATAAGCATTTGTAAGAACAAAATATGTATGAAAACAATACAACAGAAAATATAAACATATCATAAAGCATTAAGAGCAAAATGTCCCTATAGAGTTTATTGTGTTAACAAACACATCTTCCATGGTATGTTGATAATCCACATACTTGGTTCACCTCTCGATGCTCCCGTTTGCCTACAAAACAATTGTAATAAACGGGGGTAGTACTCGGTACTCGTAACATTCCCACATCAAATCATCCTTACAATATTGCATGCACAACAATAAAAGTTTTGATTGGAACATTAAAATCCACAATGTTCTGATCTTTAGTATGAAGCTGAAAATAACAGTGTATATAAATTTATATATACATATACATGTACATGCATATATATGTACATACATATACATATACATATGCATGTACATGTATATGTATCTGTATATGTATATGCATGTACATGTATATGTATATGTATATGTATATACAAATACATATGTATATACATATACAGATACATGTACATGTACATGCATATGTATATGTATATACATATATGTAATCTAACTACTGAAACACATATAGCAAGTGGAAGAAAACAGATTATATCACATCATACAATGATGTGATATGATTACATAATGGATAATGCTCATTTGAACAATTGACTGAAAACTGAATAATTTGTATGCCTCAAAATAATGCAAACACTCAGTACATAAATATAAAAGAGTATATTGAATAATGAAACAAACAACATTAATGTAAATCCAGTATACTGATAAATAAAACCATGAATTTAGTTATTCTGGGTGTACCAACATGAAATACTGCCTTTTAAGAGGAATGTGCATAGGTTGCGTTAGTAAGCTCTAAATTTTGTAGAGGATATTGAGGGAATGACCGTGGAAATTCCTTCTTATAAAAACATTGGAGTGTGCTTGATAAAATAGGTGGCTTGCATAAATTCAGTCTATTATATGATTTATAATATGTTTTTTGTTTTCATTATATGTACAGAGCTGAATTTTGCAGAGGATATGTAGTGAAAGCATAGGAGAATTTGTACTGAAAATGACACTAGAAATTCCCTCTTATAAAATCATTTGAATGTGTATATTGAATGCATTGAATTATGGTGATTGAATTTCAAATCTCAATTTTCTTGCCAAATAATCGGTCTATTCATACTGCAGTGGCCACTCCTGTCTAATTTCAATGGTGCGTAATTTTTTTTAAAAAGCCTATTTACAATTATCAATTAACCTATTTCAAGTTATGTTTGTATGTGGGCCCAATCAAAATATCGCATGGGTCCTCTAGGAGGTGGTCACTTTAATCTCAACCTCACCACATTACATTGTTAACAATGTGCCCCATATGCCTTCATCAAACCACACATATGAGTTTACCTAACCGCAGCTTGTTGGGCATCTTTAAGCCCTAAACTCATCATCTCTCGTGGATTTCTTGTCAGATTACAATTTGCAGACAATGATATATTCTTATCAGATTGTATGTATATATGAATATATATACATACAATGTGATAAGAATATATCATTGTCTGCAAATATATACATACAATGTGATAATAACATATCAATGTCTGCAAATTTTGTTTGCATCAAAGTGTTCTGATTTTTTTTATTGACGAACACTGAAACATAGTGAACTTAGTGATACCACAGAAAATATAAGGTTGAAACCCTCATAAAACATATAAGAGACTTAACTATGAGGTTCGAATAAATATCAACAGCAGCATTAGGACATTTTATGATCATATCATAGTTATATTTTTTATCAAACTGCGATAATTCATTGGGTGCTGCGACAGAAAAACATGGTTGAAAAATACTTGAAACATATCAAAATATTACTCGAACCGTATGAGGATAATGTTAAGGTCCATGTGATGAAACCATACACGGCTTCATATGATGAAACACTACAGGGCATTATACACACACACACACACACACACACACACAAAATCTGATAAGAATATTTCATTGTATTTGCATACAATGATATATTCACATCAAATTGTGCGTATATATATATATATTCTGATAATAATATATTATTGTATTTGCATACAATGATACATTATTATCAGATTATATATATATATATAATCTGATAATACAAGGCTGAAACCCTCATAAAACATATAAGAGACTTAACTATGAGGTTCGAATAAATATCAACAGCAGCATTAGGACATTTTATAATCATATCATAATTATATTTTTTTATCAAATTGCAATAATTCATTGGGAGTTGCGACAGAAAAACATGGCTGAAAAATACTTGAAACAAATCAAAATATTACTCGAACCGTATGAGGATCGTGTTAAGGTCCATGTGATAAAACCATACACGGCTTCATATGATGAAACACTACAGGGCATGAGTATATATATACACACACACAATCTAATAAGAATATTTCATTGTATTTGCATACAATGATATATTCACATCAGATTGTGCATATATATATATATATATATATTCTGATAATAATATATCATTTTATTTGCATACAATGATACATTATTATCAGATTATAGATATATATATATAAGAAGCCTCATGTTGTGTAGGGTTTCATCATATATCATTGCTTGCAAACATATATATACATTCTAATAATAACATATCATTGTCTGAAAACAATATATCATTGTTTGAAAAAAATATATCATTGTTTGCAAAAACATATATACAATCTGATAAGAACATATCATTGTCTGAAAAGAATATATCATTCTCTGCTGAAATATATATACATTGTAATTAAAACATATCATTGTCTACGAAGGTAATTGTGATGAAACCCTGCACGACTTTACATAATGAAACCCTACACGACATGACTGTATATATAAATATATCGCTTGCCTGCAAATTGTAATCTTAAAACCGTTGTATAATTTGGGACAAAAACTATATACCCATCAAGTTTCATCATGATAATACAAGGATTCAAAGAGAACCAACAAAATCTGTAAACCCATTTAATTTCATGTGCGTATTATAATTATTGAATATAGAAAACGCCCACCCATTAACCCGTATGCTGAAACCCCTCAATAATTTGGGGTTAAAACTGGAAACCCATAAAATTTCATGATTATACCGACGTTTGACAATATACCCACTAAATTTCATTATTATACTTGGTCAAAATTTCGTCAATGTTCTGTTTGAATCACATTACATGTGATTATTTCATAAAATAATGTCAAATAAAATCATAGCAAGCAAACCCTCGATTGCATAGACAGATTAATTCACGAGGGATCAAATTTGTACCAATCACATGTAAAAAGAAATTATTACAGTCAAACCCAGGCAAACCCTCAATGGCATAGACAGAATAATTCACGAGGGATCAATTTTGTACCAGTCACACGTAAAACGAAATGATTACAGTCAAACCCAGGCAAACCGTCGATGGCATAGACAGAATAAACCACGAGGGATCAAATTTGTACCAGTCACATGTAAATAGAAATGATTACAGTCAAACCCTTAATGCCATACAGAGAAATGACTGTTAAACACACCAAAATTCACTCAAACACCGTCGACGTCAAGGAAGACCCACTGTTCTACAAACAAACTTGCAGGTGAAGAGAGGTGGAGACGTTACTTGTAGCATTTGGGTGTCAGACGAAGTCGCCATGGCCGCACGAGCTCGCGTCGACGGCGGGAGAGAGGAGACCATGATGAAAAAACCGCGGGAGATGATGAGTTTAGGGCTTAAAGTTGCCCAGCAACCCACAGTTAGGTTAAGAGTTAAACATGGGTTGATGAAGGCAAATGGGGCATGTGGTTAACAAGCGCAGATGTTGAGGTAAACTCATACGCATGGCTAGATGAAGCATATGGGGCACATGGTTAGCAATGTAATGTGGTGAGGTTGAGTTTAAAGAGACCACCTCCTAGCGGACCCACGTGATATTTTGACCAGGCCCACATACAAACGTAATTTGAAATAGGTTAATTGATAATTGTAAATAGGCTTTTTTTTTTTTTTAAATTGAATTTAGAATGAACGAGTATGGGTGAAGTCATGAAAATGTAACGGGTGGAGGTTTAAAAACACTTTTTTTTAGCACTTTTCGTTTGACGGGTTCTACAAGACGCATTTTAAATACCCACAAGCCAAATTTTTCTTTTTAAGGTCCTAGCTCGCTTACGAAGAAGGCAAAAAATAATAATTTGAAATCGGACCTATTTTGCACTCTGCATGAATGTGTGAAGTTAGCCCTGACAGCTACTGGTACGTTTCCCCTATATATATATACATGCACACGTGTGCATACACACACATATATACATGTGTATATATGTGCATGTGTATATATACATATATGTGTCAATTATGCATATTTGGCATTTGTGTTATATATGTTATATATATACATACACACATATATACACGTGTGTATATATATATTATATACATATATGTATATATATATGTGCATGTGTATATACACATATATGTATATATACACATGCACATATATGTGTATATGTGTGTGTAAGTGTATATATATACATATAAATTAAGAAGGCATACTCATTTGCATGCAAAATTAGATACTCACATAATAAGATGGTGTTTAGTGAAAAATGCCTATGTATTTTTGCATTTTCGCATTTTGCACTCACTTAACACATAACCCTAATACTTAAACTATTTATAGGCATTTTGGGAATAGGAAAACATTAAGGAAAACAGAGGAATAGTATTTGCTATTTTGACATTCAAGAATCTCAGCACTTTAACATTGCTTCTCACTCTAACAATTTGCCTTTGTTTGCTCCACTTGTTTGGCTATGATAGTTTTGCACTTGATATCATTGCTTCTCACTCTAACGATTTGCCATTGTTTGCTCCATTCTTTGGCTATGATAGTTTTGCACTTTATATCAGTTCTCTAAGCGACGCACATTTAGTCTCAAATATTGAACATGCACATCAACAGTTGATTGCAAATAATGGGCAACAGAAATGAGCAAAGATAATAAACTATATCTGCACAATTTCAAGAAATGATATCCCATGACATTAAAACAACATAATTCATGGGTAAAAAGTTTCTGGTTAAATTAACATAATTCATGGCACAATACTAGTAAATTTAGTAGGTCATTGAAGAGTGTGAGTTCAGCTCCTTGGGATAATAAATATATATCCATATTTGGTTCACCGTGCATTATACAAACAAGAAATATTCTCTTTCCATGATGAACACAAAGTTCTATGGTAGATGTTCGAAATAACTCGAATAAGTAGTCTGCAACATACGATCCAATGGGAAAGGAAATTCCCATTCTCTGAAGTCATCGACAAAAGCGTAAGAAGGCTTTTATACATCAAGAAGCCGTAATCAAGAAGTAAATACACAAAGACTAAGTCTTTAAATCTGATAAAATATAAAAATAATTAATGAAGATTTACCCAAACCTTGAAAACTGATACAAGTTATTTTAAGCACAGCATGAATAGATGTCTGTACACAAGCTTTGGAACCAACAAATTGTGTTTCTTTCTCGAAAAACATGAATAGAATGCCTACAAAGATGAGATATGAGCCAAATTCCAGACTCTCGAGTTACTCTTAACAGTTCGATATGCACAATGAAATACAATTTGCTTGAGCTAAAATATGATCAGTTATACGAGGAGGATTATGACCACAACCACCACCACCACACCTAAAATTAGAAGCGGCACCCAGCAACTCTGCATGTGCCACAATTTACAAATTGTGAACATAAAATTCCAAATTAGAAAGCAAACAAGTTAAAAGTTAATATTTATTTTACTCTATATAGAAGAATTATAAAAATATAGAAGGGAAATGACTACAAATTTGATACAAACCAGGCATTTTCTGTTGGACTTCTGATTTTTAGATGCTTTAACAAGGTGACTTTTAGCTTGTACAGTTGCAGAATGTGAGCTTTCAATGTTACCACCAATGTCATCTACAGAAAATTCATATCAACATGATAGCAAAAATAGAAACCAAAAATGACCAAAAAATGAACCACAGCAACTAAGTCTCTTACCAATCATCACGCCTTGTTCATTAACCAGAACAGCAAGATCCTTGAAAATTTCATTGACTTCAAAAATTTGATCTTGAATCTCCTTGATTCCTTGATCTCTTTCTTCAATGATAGCCTCATTAAAGACCACTTCATTTTCTAATTGGAAAAATTCTTGCCTGCAAAGCAAATTGTTAGAGAAATGACTGAAGCATAGAATCAGCAAACAACAGAGGAGGTCAATGCTTCAATACAAGCAATGCATATATGTCAAACATTAGAAAATTCAAATTGTAGTTAATTGTGTAAGATGCTCTTTTTGGTTTATCTTTTTGTGTAAGCACACTTATTATATTACATCATAAAACAATAAATTTACAAAAATTAAGTAAAGAGATAACAGTATAGCAGCCATAATGAAGACCCCTTCCAAAATAGAAAAGGATAGTTAAGATAGCTTTACCTCCAACATCAAGGGTTTGTATGTTTTCTATTTGTCTCTGTTACAGCTAAAATATGAACAGCTAAGTTGTCTTCACTCTATTGCAAAAAGTAATTAAATACTTACAAACTTGGAAGCTCTCAGTAGCTCTCCCCTTGTTGATTGAGAAAAAGATACTTCACGACGATAAGGGGTTCCTATTATAACCCTTGGGTAGTTGTAACCAGCTTATAACTACCTAAATAACCAAACTTCATAAATACCCAAGAAACTCTAAAGCAACTTAAGTCACTTTGAAATTATAAAACTATATAACTATGGTGGGGTCCATTATATCAATGCAAAACCATAATGCAATCTGTATTTTATTTCTCATCAATGTTGACAATGATTTAACTCATTCCCAAAGGTATGACCAACTTGCAGAAGACTTCCATTTATCGATGCTTCTGCCCATGGTGGCAAGATAACTGGCCTAAACTCTCTCAAACGAAGATCTTGGTGAAAAATGAGAGTCAGTTTGCACCTTCTTTATTCCTAGTTCTTCCATGTGAGTCTGCAAATTAGCAATGCTTAAAAAGAGATAGCACCCTTTCTTTGTGAATGCTGTGTCAATGATTGCATCAAGGAGAGGTGAGGAGAATCTCTTTGTATTGCTGCACAGTCGAAGGAAGATAAAATCTCTATTTTTGTCTGATGGAAAAATATTCCTCAAATCATCTTTAGGAAAGGTTAGATCATAGAGTTGAACATTAAAAGTTAAAACAGCTTCAGTCAAACCTCAATGAATTCCCCCAATGAGAGGGCAGAGTTGATGGGATCTTTCAAAAGCAATGCAATGATGCTCAAGAGTAAAGAACCATTCCAATGTTGCCTGAAGACTAAATTGCATTTTGATCTCATCGAAAATGTTACACTACCTCCATAAGAGAATCCCTCAACTAGCTTAAGAATCCCAAGGTCTGAAGGAAGTCTTGATGCTGCACAGTGATCATCTTTTGCAAGCTTTCCTCTAAAGTTTGAGCTGCATCCTACAAAGACAAGTAATCCTTGATCAAGTTGAAGGTTGTCGCAGATACACCCTTTAAACATTGCTCTATAGGCTGCCATCAACTTTGAGACAAGCTACTTCGTCAAGCAGCTTTCTCAAGTGCACATTGCCAAATTCCACAACCTACCCAATCATGCATGGGATGTCTTGTTATTCAATTTGCAGAAAAGAATGGGATGTACTTCAAAATCTTCAATTTGCGCCTTATCCAAGCTTACTAAACCCCTGGGCACAATTGCATCAATCACCATTTGATCCATGGGAGCACCAAATCTGATTTGCATGTTGCATCGGAGAAGTTTGGATTGAACTTAGGGAATTGCCTTCTTTGCAACAGGTCTTGGAGGCAATCGTAATCAATTGAAGGGGCGATTGGCTGATCCACAATTTCTCAAATTAAACTTGTAGAAATTACTAAATCATGAAAATCAGCTACTGTCCTTCATTAAATAAATTGACAATCTAAGAGGAATTAATGTTGCTCAAAATCAGAAAATAAGTGCAGAAATGAAAGGATTTCATCACACAAAACTCAGATTTTCGATGGCAAACCCCCAAAGATGAAAAGCCAATGTGGTAGCGGCAATCACAAATCTACCTAGATGTTATTGATCACCGAAAAACAAGTACAGAGAGTATATACAACTGATAGCTACTCCAATGGCTTACTATCAAGCTCCAGATGATTTCTATAGCTGAGTAGTGAGTTCCCCCATGTCTAGAGTGGGAAGAAATTTTGAATCTTCTCAAATGGAATTTCTCAATGTGTTGGATATCTGAGGCTTCTCTAAAGGCTGTACATTTAGGGATAACATGGGTGGTTGGGCAATGCCACTGACATTGATTGTTTTGTTTGGTAGATGTAAGTGTGGTGTATGAGTGACCCTTACTGAAATTAAAAGCATGCCCCAATGTGAGGTGAGATGTCATAGTAAAGATGTGCAAAAAAATTGTTAGCATGGGGAAATAATTAATGTCACTATCTATTTGGGAAAGTGGAAAGATTGGAACATCATAGGCCACTTCGCCAAGTGACTAGTGTTAGTTTTTAGATCGGAAATGTAAATAAGCAGAAATAAAACACAGATCAATGAACACAGCAATTTACCCTAGGAAAACCCTCCTACTTGAGGGAGAAAAACCCAGCAAAAATGATCTCTTATATATCAGATGAATAAGTGCAGAAACTGCATACACAATCAGCCGGTCTGGTGTTGACTAGATACATCAATGATCCAATCAATTGTCTATACATGGTGGGATCTACCAAATCTGAATCGGCTGCTGAGTCACTTAACTTATTCAAATTTGACTCCATAGGTGTAGACATGGACTTACAGTCCATCATCCTAAATCTCCTCAATATATCTATAGTGTATTTTCCTTGACTTAGAATAATCTCATTAGGTCTTTGCCACACTTCCAGTCCCGAGAAGTAATGCATAAGACCGAGATCCTTCATCTCAAACTTGGAGGCTAACTCTTTCTTGCATTTGACAATGAGCTTCTCTGCTCCAGTGAGAAATAAATCATCAACATAAAGAACCAATATCAAAGCCTCACCATCAACTATTTTGAAGTAAAGATTGGAATCTGCATCGTTCTTAGAGAATCCCGAGCTCATCAAATATCTATCAATCTTTTCATACCATGCACGAGGTGCTTGTTTAAGACTGTACAAGGCCTTCTTCAATATGCATACATGAGACTCCTTCCCATGAATCACAAACCGCTTGGCTGCTCAATGTACACTTCTTCAATCACACCATTAAGAAATGCAGTCTTTACGTCCATTTGATGTAACTTCCAGCCTTTAGCGGAGGCAATAGCAATAATTGTTCTAATAGAAGTGTATCGAGCAATAGGAGCAAATGTCTCCTCATAATCTATTCCCTCCTTCTGAGAGAAGCCTCTTGCCACAAATCTTGCCTTGTGTTTCTCAATGCTACCATCAGCTGCATGCTTGATTTTGTAGAGCCATTTGGAAGACACTACAGATTTCCCTTCACGTCTTGGAACAACATCCCATACATCACTTTTAATGATAGATTTATACTCTTTTGTCATTGCATCTCTCCATACCTGCTGGTTGGATGCTTCCTCAAAACTGGAAGGTTCAGAATCAATGATGTGACTCATCAGTGCCACATAACCTGGAAACTTCTGAGGTCTCTTGCTTTCCCTAAAAGTGCCTCGAGGAGCTGCATATTTTCTGCCTCCTGCATAGTTTGTCGAGCCCATAGAGGCCTTTTCCAACCTACGGCAATATCTCTAGGCCCATCAGTTGGTTCTATAGGATCAATTGGATCAATAGATTCGGTCGGTTTGGTGGACTCCCTCTGAATGTCCATATCCTAATAAGTCTCTTGCTCTCCACTGTCAATCTCCATGTAGGACCCTTTAGATCTTTGGAAGGCTACTTCCTCTTCAAAGGAGACATCCCTGCTGATCTCAATCTGTTTTTGCCCCGGAATATAAACTCTAAAGGCCTTTGAAGACTCACTGTATCCCACGAATATACCCTTCTTGCCTGAAGGTTCTAGTTTTGATCTTTTTTCCTTAGGCACATGAATGTAAACAGGCAACCAAATATTCTTAAGTGACTAACCTCAGGTTTCACACCTGTGAAGACCTCCTCAAGAGTCATGTTTCCCAAAAGTCGATGAGGGCTTCTGTTCTGAACATATAAAGCAGTTCTGGAAGCTTCTACCCATAGGAAATTCTGTAAATCTTGATCGTGAATCATATAGCCTTGGCTTCCTCGACTATGGATCTGTTCTTTCTTTCGGCAACACCATTTTGTTGAGGATTGTATGGAACACAGAACTCCCTCTTGATCCCTGCCTCAATGCAAAAATTATGAAATCCTCCAAAGGTGTACTCTCCTCCATTATCTGATATCAGAACCTTAATCCTTTTCCCAAACATGTTTTCAACTTGAACCTTGAATTCTCTGAATCTATCAAGGACTTCCTCAAACTCCTTGGATTTCAAGAAGTAAATTCATGTCTTTCGAGAATAATCATCTATGAAAATCACATAGTACCAAAATCCACTCAAGGATGCCACAAACATTGGTCCACATAAATCAGAATGAACAAGATCTAAAATTCCTTTTGATCTACTGTCACTAATATGGAAGGGACTCTTGATATTCTTACCAAGTGCACATCCTCTGCAAATGCCATTGTGCTCTAGACCAAGCTTTAGAAGACCAGTAACATTTTCTCCATAGATGGAAGAGCTCTGAAATGTAAGTGAGCAAGTCTCATGTGCCATAGCTCACTCAAACTGATAGAGTCGTGCAATAATGCCTGAACTGGTCGAATGGATAATATGTATAGGCTCTCATGACGAATGCCAATCGCATGAGCTGATTTTGTGCTAGAGTTCTTGGGCCATGCAAGAACTTTCCCTTCAGAAAAGGCAACCTTGTACCCTTTGTCCTCCAAGGCTGAAATGGAGACAAGATTTATTTTGATCCCTGGAACGAACAAAACATCACTCAAATGAAGAGGGACACCTGAATCTAGCTAGAAAGAAGTGGCCCCAGCTCCCTTTCAAAATAACAAGCATCATCTCCAATTATCACTTGCAAGTTAGACTCTTTCTCTACTAAGTTTGTAAGATGCTCTCTGTATCCTGTAATGTGACGTGAAGCACCACTATCTATCAACCAAGTGTCACTGTCAGTTGGAACATTGCTTGAAAGAGCGGAGATGAATAGAAATCCCTCTGAGTTATCTCTAGATTCCTTTTGAGGTGACACATCATCAATATCTGCAGTAGAAGCATGCTGCTTCTACTTTGATATGCAATCTCGAGCATAGTGACCATACTTGTCACACCTATAACATCGAATGTGAGAGAGGTCCTTCTCCTTTTTCGGTTCTGGGACAGAATCTGATTTTTTGTCTCTGTTCCTTTTGAAAGTGCCTCTTTTTCCTTCTCTTCCTTTTCTTCTAGAAGCATGTGCAGCAAGGACATGACTTTCTTCATTATAAGAGTTTCGCCCATTTCCTCTTGCTGGCAATCTAGATTCTTCTTGAATGCAATCAGCACGAAGACGATCAAACTTGGGCAACTTAGATCTCCCACTGATGCTTTGAATAAAAAGCTCCCAAGATTGAGGAAGACCATTTAGTGCCAACATAACCAGATCTCTATCTTCAACTATGTCTCCAATAGTGCATAACTGATCTCTCAAATCAGAAATCTTCATGAAGAAGGAAATGACTGAATCTCCTTTAGCCATTTTTATATGATGGAGTTGTTGTCTCAAAGCAAGGGCTCTGCTGGTATTGTTGATCTCATACAATCCTTGTAGAGCCTCAAACATTTCTTTGGCTGTCTTCATCTTGGAGATAATCGGAACTAGATGATCCTTCACGGAGTCTATCATGATATTTCTGGCCTTCGTGCCATTTTTCTTCCATTGAATTTTCTTTGCATCATCGGATGGCTAGGGCACATCATTTTCCACAAAATCTAGAAGATCATTCTCTTCTAAAGCAATAAGAACTCTGAATTTCCAAGAGTTGAAGTTTGATGCTCCATCAAGCCTATCTTCTACCTTGACACCGTTCACCATCTTCTTTTCTTGAGAGACTGCCCAAGATGAAGAGTTGTCTTGACTGCTTAACTAAATCTGATCGGATCTTTTTCTTAAACCCGCTCTGATACCATGTTAGTTTTTAGATAAGAAATGTAAATAAGCATAAATACAACACACAGATCAATGAACACAACAATTTACCCTAGGAAAACCCTCCTACTTGAAGGAGAAAAACCCAGCAAAAATGATCTCTTATATATCAGATGAATAAGTGCAGAAACTGCATACACAATCAGCCCCTAGACAAGGCCAAGTCTCATACAACAAGATATGTCACTTCTCCTTGAAGTGAACCTCAAATGCACTAATGATAACACTTCTTCAAAATCAGATCTGTTGCTTAGAATGCGAACTTCTGCTGGAAGGTGCGAATTTGAATGAATGAATTGATGCCCAAATGAGAGGACTCTATCCTCTTTAAATACAAAGCTAGGCGACCTCCTTCCTAGGTCGGCTCTAGAAAAAATATAAATATTATTTGTAAAACAGAGGCTGACCTGCCTTGAGATAGTTTTATTTTTATTTTATTTAGGAGAAAATATCTCCCTCCGCTACAAAACACTAACAACTAGGACAAAACATCACCTACCTTTTAGTTAGGCAACTTAAAAGGAGCACTACTGGCCCTCTAGGCAGCATATAAAAAAGAAGTTTGTATTTCATCAAGGATTTCATAAAGGGATCATTGTGGGAGCTTATCTTGGTCATCATCTCTATTGTTGAAGTTAGTTGTGTCATTAATGTATGAGATTTGGATTGTCAAGGAAGAACATCTAGGTGATGGACTTGTTCATGGGGAAAAAAAAGGTTTGAATAGCACAAGATTTTTTTTTTCGTATGAGTTCATTTTGGGCCAATTTGACTATGGATTTGTATATAATGCCCAGTTTGCTAAAAGAATGTGGGAAAAGTAAGGTGGGGTTCTTAAAAAAGTTTAGCTACCCCTTCTTCATTGCACTCAAATGCATTATCATCATATAGGCTTCATTAATGTTGCATGGTGCATCATTTTCACAAACAATTTCAAGTGTAGGAGCATGTCATATGGTAAGAGTGAAGAAGGTTGCCTTTAGGTATAGCTTGAGGTATGATGGAGGTTTTGCATTCAATTTGTAGTTCATTGGGTTCCTCATCATTAGAGTCCCCCATAGAAATGTAGGCATCACAAGAGAGGCTTTTGTATGCTAGTAAAGAGATGTTATGAATTGAGTGAGGTAGAGATGCAAAATTCGGTTGTATAGGTATTAATGTAATGTCCCGAGGGTTTAGGTCAGCTTCATGTTTGTGTCTAACGTTGGATGGATGAATCGAATGTATTGCCTTTCAAATGAAGCTATGGCATGCATACAATGAGTCCATGGTCATCCTAAAAGTAGATTGTAAGATGGTGGTAAATTGAGGACCATGATTTTGGTATGAATGGTCCCAGTACCAATGTTGGTGGTTACCCAAGGGAACTTTAATGGAGTTTGGTTGTTCTTCTTAAATAATCAGCAACTAAGTCTCCTTAGCTTAAGGTCATTCTTGGAGGATCCTAGTTGTTCCACAAGCCAAAGGGAGGTAACATTGATTCTAGATCCTTCATCTCCAAGGACCCTCTATACTTATTTGATCGAAGATGGGAATGGTTTGAGTGTAAATGGTTTCTATGTGAGAGACATTGTTGGTGTTGGTAGGAGGAAGGGGTTGGTTTTTGGTTCAAGGTTGGCGTTTGTGTTGGTGATTGAGGAGTTTGGCATCTATGGTTCATATCATGTCATCACAATCAAATTCATAGCCAAAGACATGACTTAAGGCCATGCTTTTAAGGTCATGACAGATCTCATAAGAATAACCTCAAATGGAATGCCATACACAACATTTGTTAGTGTCATATAGAGGCAAGGGTTTAGTGGTGTTAATGAGCTTAAGTTAGGCAATTGCAAGGGATTGTAAAAGGATGACTTTACAAAGCAGTTTGGGAAGATTTGTTGGGAGGTAAATATTGACACTTCAATGTAGATGGCATGCTTAGTGCCAAGAGGATCATGAGTGTTAACTCTGAAATTGGGACATGATTTAGGATGAAATTGAGTTTGGGATTAAGGGGTAAGTCTAGCATGGTATAGTATTTTGGCTTGCGCAAAGGTTGCTTCTCGTGTTGTAGGGGGGAAGGAAAGTACCTTGCATTGAAGTTTAGGTTCTAAGGACATGAGAGACAATTTGAATAAGCTATGATACTTCATGCTATGTTTAGTTGCATGTGCCAGAGATTTCCAACATTTGATTTAGTCATGTCCGTACCTTGTATTGAAGTTTGGGCTCTAAAGACATGAGAGATGGTTGGAATAAGCTATGATAGTTAATGTTATGCTTAGCTTCATGTTGTAGGTATTTCCAATATTTGATGTACTCATGTAGATTCATGTTTGGATTATTTAGCATTCACAAAGTTTACTAGTTTGTCTTTAGGTGAGGTGCTAGATTGGAATTCTTGGACAAAGGCATTAAATAATTGTCCGAATTCTAGGATTGAATGAAGAACAAATTGATTATAGAACTATAAGGCATCTTTAATTAGGAGTTTGGCAGAGTTTGGTTGTAGCATATTGGTTTGTATTAAACTTCAATGTATACCTTTGTATGTGATCAAAGTAGCTTATAATTGATTAGCTTTTTAATGTTTTAAAAGTTGATTAGAGAAGAGTTCATAGAAAAACATTTAGTTCCTTTAAAAACTCTCTATATATCATGTTTTTGTCAAATTGCCCAAAGTGTGTGTGCTGAGTCTAATTCTGAGTCCAAAATCAGCCTGTTGAGTCTGTGCCAAGTCTGAGTCTGGTGACTATGGTTGTAATTCAAATCTTATTCAGCATATATGTTGGAATTCCAGTAGCACAGCTAGGAGACCAGCAACATCCCCATCTAGTAAGTTGTAAGAAAAACCTCACAGTTTATCATGGCATGAAACTCAAAACATCTGACATAATTATTTCATTATAGTTACAAAATTATCAGACTTGGCCACCAAAACCACCTCAAATAGATCAAAATAGCAATAAAAATTAGGGGTAAAA
Organism: Sequoiadendron giganteum; assembly: GCA_007115665.2. Lineage (NCBI taxonomy): Eukaryota > Viridiplantae > Streptophyta > Pinopsida > Cupressales > Cupressaceae > Sequoiadendron > Sequoiadendron giganteum. Next base: position 306,702,668 of record CM021107.1, read on the forward strand.
AAAATCTGAATGCTTAATTATAAAAAATCCATGCACATGCAAAGACAGAACAATAAATGTAGCAATAATAAGCCTAATAATTTGACAAAAACTGCAACTGTGACAGCAATTGGATTCCTCTTTTGAAAAATAATATTCTATGAAGGGCAAAAATACAAAAAAGTACTCAGTAATTTTAAGGAGAGAAGATGGCTCAGATAGGACAAACATCCATCTAAATTGTGTGGCCATACAAAAATTTCTCCAATAAGTCCCAGTAGATATGAGAGATGAATGGTAAATTTTGCAACCTATCAAAATGAGTGATGATGGATAATGAATCAGCATGGATTGGAATCTGTTCTTGCCAAATGAAAATTTCCATGGAGGTAAAGAATAGATAGTAATCAGACCTTCATAAGAAAATTTCTCCAACAAAGGTAAAGTTTATGTGCCACAAGTTCATGCATATACCAATAAATATTAGGCAAACCTATCAAAATAACTGACAGTGGATAATGAATCAACATGGATTGGACTATATGTTCTTATCAAATGAAAAGTAATCAGATAATCACATCCTTCCTCTTTTCAATAATACTATTCAATAAAGGGCAAAAATACAAAAAGGCACTTAGTAATTTTAAGGAGAGATGGCTCAGATAGGACAAACATCCATCTAAATTGTGTATGACCTTCATACAAAAATTTCTCCAACAAAGGTAAAGTTGATGTGCCACAAGTTCGTGCATATACCAATAAATATTAGGCAAACCTATCAAAATAACTGACAGTGGATAATGAGTCAACATGGATTGGACTATGTTCTTATCAAATGAAAAGTAATCATATAATCACATTCTCTCTCTCTCTCTCTCTCTCTCTCTCTCTCTCTCTCATATATATGAAATTTCAAATTCATAATTATTTTTAAAATTGGAAGAAAAAGATGGGCTTCCATTACAAAATAAGTTACCTCCTCTGTGATTGAAGGAGATTCTGCCGCTCCTGATCAGCTTCTGCACTAAAATCAGTCTCACTTAAAGTGTAACTGTAAATCAATTATCAGAAATGCATTCTTAATAAGAAGAAATAAACAAACGGGAGAAACAATCCAGAAGCATGCTTAACATACCAATATAAGGCATGATAAAAGCAGGTATTCTCACACTGAATGCTGCCTTTAAATCCAATCCTCATGCCAAAATACTATTTTTCGAGATGCAGAAGTGAAGGTTTAAAACAAATCAAGCATTTGAAGAAGCTAATGCTAAATCAATACCTAGATTCAGCTGGCTGGGGAACAAATGCTGGATAAGTTGTCTCACACTCAGCAGAAAGTTGTTGAGCTTTCTGAAAGTCTTTCAGTACAGCCTGGAAATCTTTAGCAAGTTTTGCATCTGCTATCTTTTTACTTGCCTGAAATAGTTATTATGAGTAACAAGTTTAGCTCCCTAGAACATGTTTGTAAAGCTACATTTAGAAAGAACCCATCTAATAAGGTCCTTGTGACAAATTCTTTCACAAGACTAAGAACAATTTCCAAAATGAGGAATGCAAAGCTATTCCAAAAGAAAAGGATAATCAATCAGTTAAGATTAAGCTATGCTGGTTAGCAATCATTTCAGATACTTGTTACCAGCTCAAGCTCTGGAAATGGATGATCCTTCTGTCCATAGTATGTTTCCTCATGGGATCATGAAAGAAGCTGTCTTAGAATTATTAGGGGGATACTTGGATAAAGAATTGGAAGCACAATTGGATACTATAAGTCCCTTCTGTACGGCACAGCTTGGGATGCAATACCTTTCAAATTTTTATTTTTCTCCTTTTAACCACTTTTTTTATAAAAGGCAGATCAGTTTGTTGTGACTAAATCATTGAGGGATAAGCAGACACACCACATAAAGAGTTGAGCAAGTTGCAATTATTTCAGGACATATAAATGGCAAAGGTAAATTGTGTGACATGGGCCATACTTGGCATACAAAAGTAAAAAGAAAGACTGGTTACTACTTTCAGCACAGGTTAACTCTACAGGCTAGTGAATATGACCTTGGGACTTGCATTGGTATTTCATAAAATTAACCAGAGAGGAATATACTGCATTAGCAATCAAGAGAAATTCCTTTCTCTATAATCAACTGGACAAGAGAGACCAATTAATTCAAAATTAAATTATTTTAAATCTTCTAAAAAATTATTAACTCATCACAAATGAGACTTACAGGAACTTCTTGATGCTGATCTCTTTCACTCGCTGCTTTCAGCTTTGCAGATGTCTCCTTCGCTAGCTGTCCAATATGTTGCCTAGTCTTATGCCTGAATAATAAAAGAATTATTCAAATAAAAGTTTGACCCATATTTTCAACCTCAGACTTGCAAAAACTCAGTACACACAAATTTGACTTGGATGCGGCAACTCAGCAAAACTCGGCAATTCTTAACTCATCTCCTAATAGAAGGAAATGAATCACTTAAAGGGAAGGTGGCTGTCATTAGCAAGTCAACAATCAAACATAACAATTAAGACATAAACATAACAAATTTCTTCAACCTCCATATAGACTTGTACAAACCAGTCCACCACGAATGCATAACAAGGAATTCGACCAAGGCAACAAATATGAAGATACATATAAGGCAAGAAGCAAATCAACAAATCAACGATATGCAGGTCAACAAAAGCACCATTCAAAACCATAACAAGGATATCTCAAATTGGCAGTCAATTGATTGGTTAGGTTCATTGGATGAGTCACAATTGTTATAGGAAGTGACTTAGAGTAAAGAACGATTTTGATAACGATAGCCCAAATGAGTTGTAATTGTAGGAGATCTACTTGTTGACAATTGTATATTTTTATATCCATAATCTTACTATTATGCTTATTGTTGGGCATTTTGTCATTTTGTAGCCTTGGGGCTTTTTGTCATAATGAAAACAACAAAACTTTAATTTTGTATGACTGTTATGTTTGAATCGATGAATATTGAACATTGGACATTAATCTCAAATTTGATGCGTTATGTGAATGTATAAACTTGAAACTTAATATCATGTATAGCTAAATTTGTAAAAATTTGAATTTCCATATATATAGGGCTCATTAGAGGCATGTATGATGCAAGAGCATAGCTGCATGATTAACAATTAAGAACTGAAAACTTCAAGTTGTTGGAATAAACCAAGGAAATTCAAGTTGATGCAATCATGTAATTTAGAGACCTATCAGAAAATATGCGGGAAATGTCGAGCCCTATGGATTGAGTTTTGGGATCCATCACTATGCACTAAGATGAAGTTCTCTAAATAATGACCTCTAAATGGGTAAAAAGTAGAAGGCATCTCTTACTGGACATAACAATGGATCTATAAGGATATAAAAATGGACAATGTATAGGATAACAAAGTAAAAAATAGTTGAGCCAGGGGCTAAATGCAAGGCAATATAATACAGACAGTTAAGTTGAGAGCTAAACACAGAGCAATATAACAAGCATGCAATGAAAAATCAGGCCTACATAAATGAGAGAGGTGAGGCTAGAGCTTCTTACTAAGGATCAACTTGTAGGTGCACTAATCTACCCCTTGGCATAAGCACTTATGTAGAGATTGAGGCAAAATTGATCTAGTATTATACTTCATGGCATTCACCTACTTCTTTGATGCTTTAGAAGGTTTGGGGATGGTATGGCACATCTTGGAACATTCTTAGGCAGAGGAGATATCATTCCAAGTTTGGTTATGCTCGCTATTGGCCTCATAAATGCAGTTGTGTTGCAACAGAAAAATCGATATTTATATGAAATCAAAAGTTGAATATGGTTGCATATTTGGAACCCTCTTGAAAAGTTGTGCAATTTCAAAAATAAACAGCACCCCATTACGAGTCCTTATGCAAAAGTTATGGCTTTCAGAAAAATTGAATCAAAGAGGGCTGATGAAGTGGCGAACTTGTCATAGGAAGCGAACACATGTTCACCATTTTGTTGGAAGCAGATATTTTGCCATTTGCCACTATGTAAAAAGTGGAAAACTCATTCTACACAGTTGTTAGTTACATTTCAAGTTCCAAAATTCAAATTTTTCAATTTCTTCTTCTCCTAGGTCATCATTTTCACTTCCTTCATGCTTGGGAATCTATAAATAATAGGTTTAAGGTCGAATTGAGCATAGATTGAGTTTGTGGAGTCTTATATCTTTTGTGTTGGGAGCTATATGTGAGTCCAGTTCTCATATTTTGATTGTGTTGGAATGGAGAGTTTATTGGAGAGTTGCAAATGGGTCTTGAGGAGGGTTTTCAATTGTTTGTGGGAGCTCTTGGACAGTCTGTAGACTGAGATCATTTGTAAATTGCCATTTTGAAGTACCTAAGCTGGTGCAACTCACATTTTGGTGGAGTTTTTACCTACAAGGGGTTTCTCCACATTATTTTTTGTGCCTCCATTTATGGTATTGTTCTCTAATTTCTCGTCCTTAATTGAAATCTGATTTTGTGTAATTATTATTATGGTATTGTTCTCGAATTTCTTGTTCTTGATTGAAATCTGATTTCTTGTTCTCCATTATTTGGGCTTAGTTCAGGTCCCAATTCGAGGCTAGGATGTCTGGGGATTTTCCTGGGAGGAGCCCAGCATATCTAGGTGGAAGTCAAAAAATAAAATGCCATAACTTTTTTTTTTCAATTTTTTAAAAAATGAAAAAGCATTTGTCAACCCTAATTTGGCCCTGAAGTGATATTTATTCACTTATTTGTTATAAACAATGTAGCCCTCATCATTTAGAGAGGTTAGATTCTTCGGCTTCATTGTTAGTTTTCTGAAGAATGAAGATCTAGTTAGAAATAGCAAGGACTTGGTGTTGCAGAAAACTTAGCAATAAAATTGTGAAAATGGCTGCCCCTCAACCCCACTAGGGACTCCTCTCTCAAACCCCCCACCAGTCACAATCCTCAAATCTAGGCCGTTAGTCCCCTCAGCCCTACATCCCCTCGTCCAAAGACTCCATGGAACATAGCTTATTTTGCTTAAATGTTTACCCATACCATGTCAAGAAAGCAGTCTTCTAAGAAGAGAGAACAAATACCATGTCATCAAGAATCACAAGAAGGTTTTTGAGGTCTTGAATCCTCATGGGAAGATGGGTGGCAAAACCTTTTTCTTTCCAATGGAGAAAACTAATGTTGATAGTGTACCTCCTAGTTCAAGCACTTCTATATTGTATCATTCGGACACATGGAGAAATAGTTGTACTAACTTTTGGTTGGATTTCATATTGTGGTGTAAATGTAAAATAAAGTGGCATACTTGTTAATTGTTTAGGGGTTCTTCCACCCTCATCCATTCAATCCATAGCTTTTGGAGACCAAAAACTCCATAATTGGGGAGGTGTGATCCAAAAATGGATCTAGTTTTATGCTTCTTGTCATGTTTCTAGACAATGGCCTAGTTCTTTGATGCTTGAGAGGGTTTGGGGATGGTATGGGGCATTTTGGAACATTCATTGGTAGAGGAGATATCATTCCCACTTTGGTTCTACTCATTGATGGCCTCATAAATGCAATTATGTTGAATCATAGAATCAAATGTTGAATATAATTGCATATTTGGATTCCTATCAAAAAGCTATGCAATTTCAAAAAAAAAAATGGCACTTCATTTCGAGTTCATATGCAAAAGTTATCCAAGAGATGGTGAGTGCTAAATGCGATCTTTCTATCCCCTTGGAAAGTGGTGAGGTTGAGGTGTTGAAAGGGTTGGGCTTGTCTAGTGGTGGTTTGGGTCATTCCTTGAGAAGAGGTGATTGTCTTCCAAACAAGAAAATTCAAAGAGTTGGGAGATGGACTCTGCCCCCTACTGGCGTTTTAAAGATCAATATGGATGGCTCCTCCAGGGGTAATCCTGGGCATGCTGGAATTGGAGGAGTTGGGAGAGACAACTCTGGGGTTGTGTCTTTCCTCTTCTCTATTTATAAGGGTCAGCACTATAACAACCTCATGGAAGACCTTGCTATCCTCATCGCTCTTGAAAAAGCTAATGATCTTGGTTGGCGTAAAATTATCTGTGAATCTGATTCCCACATTCTAGTTAATATGTTGAATGATAACAGATTAGAAGGGCTAACTGGCTATTGGCAATGGTGGTGCAACAAATTCTTTGCCTGAGTACTTCTTTGGAGTTTGTTTCCTTTGTCCATATCCCACAGGAGTGGAACAAGGTTGCTAACTGTTTGGCTAAATGGGCCTCTGAGCACATGGGGGATTGGAGAGTTGAAGACTGGGAGCATCTTTCCCAGGAGTAGTACCAAAGTTTAAATAGGATGGTTTTGGAGGATAGGGATGGTAAATGGTCTCCAGCGATTGGGTATGTTGTATTCTATGTTGACGTTATGACAGCATCGGGCCTCATCCTTCCAGCCACGACTTGTGTGAACAAATTCAATATAGCCTATCGGCTATTTAATTTGTTCAAGTCAATTCTAGTGAAGAGGCGCTTCACTTGAAGAACAAATAAAATATAATTAATCATATGGAGCTGACTTGAAGAGACACGAATTCCTAAGAGGCCGACCTTGCCTCATGAAGAGACGCATCCTTCTATCAATAGGTATATATGAGAGGTCATTCTCATTCCTTCATCATCAAGTTCATTCATTATAATTCGCACTCCTAGAAGAAGTTCGCGCCTGTGCAGCAGATCGATACTTTGCTACAGCAGATTGATTTCAAGGAGAAACATACTCATTTGTATTTGCATCTAGGAGAGGTGCGATTATTCATTGTATCTAAATCGGCATTGTGTTGTGCCTGAGTTGTAAGCAAATTTCTGCTCTTATTGTTCAATATATAAGAGATATAATTGCTGGGTTTTTCTCCCTCAAGTTGGAGGGTTTTCCCAAGGTATCTTGTTGTGTTCATTGTCTTAAGTGCTGCATTTTCTGATTGATTTCAGTTTTAAATATCTGATCATAAAAACTAACATTCTGGAATCCCCGAAGGGGTGATTTCTAATGTCTGGGTTGGTTTTGCTCTTGGCCTGGGTGGCCTTGATTGCTATGTATGATCTCATTCTATTGATTTGCCCTCTTTATTTTATTTTATTTTTTAAAAAAACATTCACTAATGATGTTGTCATGGTCAAAATCAGATCCTCACACAAAGGAGAAAGCTAATTTGTGCAAGTCACTGCAATTCTCAAGAGAATGCCTCCAATTATAGGGCAACCAACAAAATGAGTTGGGATTGTACCAGTCATAGAAAACATCAAAAAATCATGTATAACTGCATTTAAAACATACCCAACACCAAAACCGTGTTGTTAAATGCATTTTATATGCATGCAATTCAAAACAACACCAATTTTTTCAGTCAACCCGTGGGTTTTTGTCTATAAAACCCTCTTAACTTGTTTTTTTGACATTTTAGGAAGTTGATGATCCTATTTTCATGTTATTTTTCTTAATATAAAGTTAGGCATGCCTGTAATGTGAGATTCAGCCTATGAAGTAAGTCTTATAAGGTATCAATGCCTCTTTGTGCCCTCAAGTCTCAAAGGAATGTGAATGTGAGTCCATGTCTCATTAAGCATGCCTAGGGGTTGTCGTAACCCTCATTGCACTGGGCAGCCAAATTGTAATGTCCCCTTTGGGGATATTCCTAGTTTTTGCCTTAAAAACACAACTCCAATTAAAAAAAAAAATGTAATACATTTAAGAGTATAAATTTATCAATTGAAATGCCCTTTATAAGATAAATCATGGTTTAGGTCCTACACACAATATTAGTCATTGGAAATTGACGTTAATTCATAAGCCATGATAAACATCTATTTTTACTAACATTTGTAGGCATAATGATATCATATATTATTATAAACATTATTCATATTGAAATCCAATTAAAGCAATAGCCATTCCAAAATATATTCCTATAATAGTCTCATTAGGAATTCATTTGAAACATTTGCAAACCACAATCTCAAGGTGGGTCGCCCTTCCATCCCTCAATTCACCTTGGAGGCTGGTCATCCTCCTGGATCAAGCTCAGAAGCACGGAAGGATTTTTGGTCCATTCCACCCCCCAACCCATGAGCATGGAAGGTTGGTCGTCCATTCCATCTCTAGGTGGCGTACTTGATAAGAGCATGAAGGCTGGTCATCCTTCATCTCTTATGAACACGTATGGCTGGCCGTCCTTTCTATTTGCAATCCCTTTCTCCTAAATTCAAAATGGATTATCATATGAATCTATTATTATATATATATGGTTATTCCTAATTATATTTAAAACTTACTTCCCAATAATATTCTTGCTAAAAATAATATTTATGCTAGTAGATCTCTTATTATTTCAAATCCTTATTTCCCTTTTATCCAATCTCCTTGATTGATGTCTTGGATGATTGATGTTTTAGTGATTGATATTTGAATGATTGTTGTCTTAATGACTGATATTTGAATGATTCGAGCCTAGAATGGTTGAAGCTTGAATAGTTGATGTTTGAATGATGAATGTTTGTATGTTTGATTGATTGAATGAATTGATAATTTATGATGATGATTTGTTGACTGATTGTTTGCTTGATTTGATAATTGATGATTGATTTGATGGATTCATGAGTGATGATTGAATGAGAGTTGATTGATGCATTGGTGAGTGATGATTGAGAGGTGATCCTTGAATGCTTGGAATGAGTTCTCCTTTATACTTTATTGGTGAAAGAGTCGCCACTTTTAATAAGAATTGAGTCACCACCCTTCATTGCTGCCTTTTTAAATGATAAATTATTTTTCCAAATTGATCTCTCTTGCTTGTCCTCAAATGAAACCTTCTCCCCTTTATATCTTCCAATGTAAGGGAGGAGTCACACCTCTTAATCATGTTTTCCCTTTTCAAGAGACAACCTTTCACAATTACCACCCTTTGAAAGAGTACAACCCTTCAGAATTTATGTAATGTCCCCATTTTCCGATCCACCATTCAAGCATTAATTTAATTATTTGATATTGCCTAGCAAAAAGTTTATGTACCAAGGTAATATTAAATAATTGAATTATAGCGTCATTATAAAGTGACGTTGAATAAATATTTAAATGATATTTTATAGTCACTTTATAATGAGGTGCTAATATGTTTTGGCGGAAAATTTAAAAAGGGATTTTTGGATGGTTATATAAAGTGGAAATTAGAGCTCATTTGCATTATGCTTGGTTATTTTCTCTCATTGGTGATTTGGAGGAGTTTTTCAAAGCTCTTGACTCTGGGATGGAAACCTTAGGGCGACTGGGTTCGATGGCGAGACTAATCCACCCTAGCTGGTCTATTGGAGAGATCATTCAGATCTTTCACAGTGTACCTCATTGCAAATTTGTGAGTCTCCTATGGAGACAAATTTGAGGTATAACGATCAATATTTCTTGCTCAGGTTGGGAGTTGATGATACTATTCAGGTTGGACGATATGTTTGAGAGCAAATCTATGGCAGATTGAAGATATTAGTTATCTATTTGGATTGGGCGATTGATGGTTTCAGCTATTCATACCTTTGCACAACTACTATTCCATCTCCAAGAAGGTGTATCATTAGTTATTGAGCCGTGGGAAACAGACCAGGCCATGGGAGCTATTGGTTATCCTTTCCTAGTCGATTTATATTCTCAGCAATAGCATTTTGGAGAGGCCGTGAGTAATTTCCTGCTCCAATCTGTTGATGTTATAGTGGCGGGTGTTATCCTTCACCCGATTTAAATAATAAACAAATAAATAAAGCTAGCGGCTACTTATTTATTTGAGGCCGACCCAGATGAAGTGGCGCCTCTCTTCAAATAATAATTTATATTTTATTTATGGAAGCCGACCTAAATTAAAGGTCGCCTCATCTTGTATATATGCAAGGCGTTTCTTCTCTCCTTGACATCAAAGTTATTATTAAGACAAGTTCGCATATTTCTGAGTTGAGATTACTTTCATCAGCAGATCGATATATATTGTTCAAGGAGATTGACTTATGAAGAAGTCGTTATTGTTTGTCAAATTCGCATCTAGAGAGGTGTTGTTACAATTACATCAGATCGGCCTAGAGATTGGCCATATTGTAAAGCGAATTGCTGCTCATTTATTCAATATATAAGTGATATATTGTTGCTGGGTTTTTCTCCCTCAAGAAGGGTGGTTTTCCCAAGGTATATGTTGTGTTCTATTGTTTTTAATTGTTCTATTTCTGCTTAAGTCAATTCTGGTCATAAAATTAACATGGTATCAGAGCGGGTTTAAGCAAGATCAAGATCAGATTTGTTTAAGCAGCGAAATCTTCTTCTCTTCTTCTTATCTAAGGGAGTTTATCTTAGCTTCGAAAATGGTGAACAGACTCAAGGTTGAAGATAGGCTTGATGGTGCATCTAATTTCACCTCTTGGAAGTTCAGAGTCCTTATTGCATTGGAAGAGAATGATCTTCTCGATTTCGTGGAGAGTGATGTGCCTGAGCCATCCGATGAGGCTGAGAAAACTCAATGGAAGAAGAATGGTACTAAGGCTAAGAAGATTTTGATTGATTTTGTGAAGGATCATCTTGTGCCAATTATATCCAAGATGAAGACAGCCAAAGACATGTTCGAGACTCTCCAAGGCTTGTATGAGATCAACAACACTAGCAGAGCTCTTGCCTTGAGGCAACAACTCCATCATATAAAGATGGCTAAAGGAGATTCAATCATCTCCTTCTTCATGAAGATCACTGAATTGAAAGATCAGCTATATGCCATTGGAGATATAGTTGATGATAGAGATCTAGTTATGTTGGCACTAAATGGTCTTCCTCAATCTTGGGAGCCCTTTATCCAAGGCATTAGTGGAAGATCTAAATTGCCCAAGTTTGATCGTCTTAGGGCTGATTGCAGTCAAGAGGAATCCAGGTTGGCAGCAAGAAGAAATGGACGAAGCTCTCACAATGAAGACAATCATGTTCTTGCTGCTCAATCTTCCAGAAGGAAAGGAAGAGAAGGGAGAAAAGGCAATTTCAAGAGGAATAGAGACAAAAAATCAGATTTTGTGAACCAAAGAAGAAGAAGGACCTCTCTCATATCCAGTGTTTCAGATGTGACAAGTATGGTCACTATGCTCGAGATTGTTTAACAAGACCAAAGCAACATGCTTCTACTGCAGATGTTGATGATGTGTCACCTCAAAAAGAATCTAGAGACAACTCAGGAGGATTCCTATTCATCTCCGCTCTATCAAACAATATTCCAACCGACAGTAGCACATGGTTGATTGATAGTGGTGCTTCACAACACATTGCAAGATATCGAGAGCATCTTTCAGACTTGGTAGAAAGAGAAACCAACTTACAAGTGATAATCGGAGATGATGCTTGCTATTCAGTGAAAGGTGTTGGAGCCACCTCTCTTCATCTAGATTCTGACATCTCTCTTCACTTGAGTGATGTCTTATTTGTACCAAGAATCAAGAGAAACCTTGTTTCAATTTCAGCTTTGGAGAACAAAGGGTATCAAGTTGCATTTTCTGAGGGAAAATTTCTTGCTTGGCCGAAGAACTCTAGCATCAAAACAGCCCAAGTGATTGGTGTCCATCAAAAGAGTCTATATAGACTTTCTATTCGTCCAGTTCAAGCATTGTTGCATGATTATACCAGTTCGTGTGAGCTATGGCATAGGAGACTTTCCCACCTACATTTCAGAGCTCTTCCATCCATGGAGAAGATGGTTACAGGTCTACCGAAGCTCAGTTAGGAGCATGATGGCACTTGTAGAGGATGTGCACTGGGTAAGAATACTAAGGGTCCTTTTCATAGTAGTGAAAGTAGATCTAAAGGAATTCTAGATCTTGTTCATTCTAATTTATGTGGTCCAATGTCTATGGCATCCTTGAGTGGTTATTAAATTATTGGTATTATGTGATTTTCATTGATGACTATTCTCGAAAGACTTGGATTTATTTTTTGAAGTCTAAGGAGTCTGAAGAAGTGCTTGATAGATTCAAAGAATTCAAGGCTCAAGTTGAAAATATGTCTGGAAAGAGGATCAAGGTTCTGAGATCCGATAATGGAGGAGAATACACTTCTGGAGGTTTTCGTAATTTCTACATTGAGGCGGGGATCAAGAGGGAGTTTTGTGTTCCATACAATCCTCAGCAAAACGAAGTTGCAGAAAGAAAGAATAGATCCATAGTTGAGGCAACCAAAGCTATGATTCATGATCAAGACTTACAAACCTTCCTTTGGGCAGAAGCTTCCAAAACTACAATGTATGTTCAAAATTGAAGCCCTCATCGAATATTGGAAAATATGACTCCTGAAGAAGCCTTCACAGGTGTGAAACCTAAGGTTAGTCATTTAAGAATCTTTGGTTATCCTATTTATATTCATGTGCCTAAAGATAAAAGATCTAAGTTAGAACCATCAGGCAAGAAAGGAATATTTGTGGGCTATAGTGAAACTTCTAAGGCCTACAGGATCTACATTCCAGGACAGAAATAGATTGAGATCAGCAGGGATGTCACTTTCGAAGAAGAGGTTGCATTCAAAAGATCTAAGGGTTCTTACATGGAGATAGATAGTGAAGAACAGGAGACACCTCAGGATATGGACATTTCTCCTGATCATACTCCTGAGATTCAGAGGGAGTCTACTGAACCAGAAGAGGCTAGTGATCCAGTTGATCCCATAGAACCTATTGATGGTCCGAGAGACATTGCTATAGGTCGAAAGAAACCTCTATGGGCTAGACAGACTATGCAAGATGCAGAGAAGTATGCAGCTCCTCGAGGCACATTCAGAGAAAGCAAGAGACCACAAAAGTTTCTAGGCTATGTGGCATTGATGAGTCACATCATTGAGTCTGAACCTTTCAGTGTTGAGGAGGCATCAAATCAGCAAGTATGGAGAGATGCTATGACAGAAGAATATCAATCTATTATAGGGAATGATGTTTGGGATGTTGTACCTAGACCTAAAGGGAAATCAGTTGTATCTTCCAAGTGGCTTTTCAAGATCAAGCATGCAGCTGATGGGAGCATTAAGAAGTACAAAGCAAGATTTGTGGCTAGGGGATTCTCTCAGAAAGAGGGAATAGATTATGAGGAGACATTTGCTCCTGTTGCTCGATATACATCTATCAGGACTATCATTGTTATTGCATCAGCTAAAGGATGGAAGCTACATCAAATGGACGTAAAGACAACATTCCTTAATGGTGTGATTGAAGAAGTGTACACTGAGCAACTAGATGGCTTTGTGATTCATGGGAAGGAGTCTCATGTATGCAGATTGAAGAAGGCATTGTATGGCCTTAAGCAGGCACCTCGTGCTTGGTATGAGAGGATTGATCAATACTTGATGAGCTTGGGATTCTCCAAGAATGATGCAGATTCAAATTTTTACTTCAAGGTAGTTGATGGTGAGGCTTTAATCTTGGTTCTTTATGTTGATGATTTATTTCTTACTTGAGCAAAATATCTCATTGTCAAAAGCAAGGAGGAGTTAGCCTCTAAGTTTGAGATGAAGGATGTAGGTCTTATGCATTACTTTCTAGGATTGGAAGTGTGGCAGAGACCCAATGAGATTATTCTAAGTCAAGGGAAATATACCATAGACATCTTGAAGAGATTTGGGATGATGGATTGCAAATCTATGTCTACACCGATGGAAACAAATTTGAAGAAGTTGAGTGACTCTGTAGCTAGTTCAAATCTGGTAGATCCCACCATGTACAGGCAGTTTATTGGATTGTTGATGTATCTAGTCAATACTAGACCAGACATTTGCTATGCAGTGAGTGCCCTCAGTCAGTTCATGTGTGAACCAAGGCAAATTCATCTAGTTGCAGCCAAGCATATCTTGAGATACTTACGTGGAAAAGTAGGATATGGCTTGAGATATACTTCCAGTGAAGAACTAAAGTTACAAGGCTATTCTAATTCTAATTGGGTCGGGAGTGTAGCTGACAGGAAGAGCACCTCTAGATGTTGCTTTAGTTTGGGGTCTGCCATGATTTCCTGGTGTAGCAGGAAGCAGACTTCAATAACACTAAGCACTGCAGAGGCCGAATATATTGCAGCTTGTGTAGCAGCTCAAGAAGCAGTGTGGCTTCGAAAGCTCCTTGCAAGTTTGTTTGGGCAAACATTGGAGTTGACTGTGATTCATTGTGACAATCAAAGTTGTGTGAAGCTATCTGTCAATCCAGTGTTGCATGACAAGACTAAACATGTGGAAATCAAATATCATTACATCAGAGATATGGTGTTGAGGAAAGCTATTCAACTAAAGTATATTTGCACTAATGATCAGACGGCTGATATTCTCACCAAGCCTCTCTCCAGAGTGAAGTTTGTATACTTTCAAGACAAGCTTGGAGTTGTGGAGAATGAATCCCTTGCTGAAAGGGAGACTCGGCATCAGTGACCTTTGTTATTTGCTATAATGCATATTTCTCTGAGACGGAGAAATATGAGGTGAAAGCCCTTGTCCATCTTTGAGACGGAGATGTGGTTCTTTCCACCCAATGGGAGTAGCCATGGTGGATGTCATGTTGAGAGACTCCATGACAACATCACATTGAGAGACTCTATGATGATTCTTTTGTACTTGTGTTTTTCCACACATGGGAGTAGCCATGGTGGACATCATGTTGAAAGACTCCATGATGACATCATGTTGAGTGACTCCGTGATGAGCACTTGTGCACATCTTTCTTTCCATACATGGGAGTAGCCATGGTGGACGTCATGTTGAGTGACTCCATGACAATATCACGTTGAGAGACTCTGTGATAAACTCTTTTCCACCAATGGGTGTAGCCATTGTGGGTGTCATGTTGAGAGACTCCATGACATGGATATCTGGAAGGATACCTCCCTAGCTAAGAGGGAGTGTTGATGTTATAGCGGCGGGTGTTATCCTTCACCCGATTTAAATAATAAACAAATAAATAAAGCCAGCGGCTACTTATTTATTTGAGGCCAACCTAGGTGAAGTGGCGCCTCTCTTCAAATAATAATTTATATTTTATTTATGGAAGCCGACCTAAATTAAAGGTCGCCTCATCTTGTATATATGCAAGGTGTTTCTTCTCTCCTTGACATCGAAGTTATTATTAAGACAAGTTCGCATATTTTTGAGTGGAGATTACTTTCATCAGCAGATCGATATATATTGTTCAAGGAGATCGACTTGTGAAGAAGTCATTATTGTTTGTCAAATTTGCATCTAGAGAGGTGTTGTTACAATTACATCAGATCGGCCTAGAGATTGGCCATATTGTAAAGTGAATTGCTGCTCATTTATTCAATATATAAGTGATATATTGTTGCTGGGTTTTTCTCCCTCAAGAAGGAGAGTTTTCCCAGGGTACATGTTGTGTTCTATTGTTTTTAATTGTTCTATTTCTGCTTAAGTCAATTCTGGTCATAAAATTAACACAATTTGCCATCATGCAAGTTAAAGAAAGACAGAAAAAGGGAAATCGTAGACTCAAGGAATTCGTGCAAATTGGGTATAGGTGCATGGCTTTTGTGGAGGTCGAGTTGTTGCCTTAGCCGCGACCCAAGGATAGTAGACGCCCATCCTTTGTTACGTGCTCAATCTGAAAGGTAATGCCACCATTGGAAGGCAAGCAAATCGTTCTTCATGACAGGCATGGGTTTCTAGGAAGTTCAGCCTGAGTGTGGCCATTTTCAGGTCAAAAAATATATAATAAAATTTGAACGTATTACCTGCTACAGCATTTGTAATTCTTTGTTATGAATAATATGTATGGTGTTAATGGATTTCAAATATCAATCTTAATTCAGATTTATGCATTTAAGTTCCACTCATTTGGTTAAATCTTTGTATCAAACTCTTATCAATGTGTGGCTAATGTTTTGACAAAACGTTCACATGTGTCAAACAGAGAACATCGTAGAATTATCATGCAATCCAAGATGGGGATTTTACTGTGGTATCAGAGTTGTGCATCCTGCCAGCCTGAGGGTTATCAGTAAAAGGTTAATTTCAGTTGCTTCACGGAGTCCAGCACTCTTCTAAAATCAGTTTCAGCAAATTGTTGACTAGTTTCAATGTGAAAGATGAAGACAAATCAAGAACTCATGGCAGAATTTATGCAGGTCTTTCAAGAATATCAGAAGAATCTAACAACATTGTTAGAGCATCCTAAGATGCTAAAGCCTTACTTATCAGTTGAGAAGAAAGAAGAAAGAAATGAGTATGTGAGTTGCCATGACTATGATGAATCAAAGGTTGATGAGCCCACAAGTTTTTCCAGTAACGAGGATGAAGCTAATTTCATGTGTGCATCTGCAAGTGAAAAGGAGAACAAGAGTCTTCCTGACAGTGTGAAGATTGAAGGGTATGCTGATTTGGAGATATCAGCAACTATTGAAACATCATATGAAAGAAAGAAATTAATCACCTTACAAACAAGCACAAAAGATGTAGTGAGGAACCAAAAAACGTGTGATGATTGGCTAAGGAGAACCAAGGAAGCTAAGATGATAGCTTCTCAAGCAAAACAGCACCTATAGAAAATCAAGGAAAAGGTTGCTCACATGGACCGTGAAAAGCAAGTTTCTGGGCAACAAGGTTCAGAACTTCAAGAGGAAGCAATTGTCATGAGAGAGTATGAAGAAAAATCAGAATTGCGTGAAGTTGAAGAAGAGCCAAAAGTACAAGGAAATGCCTTATTTCAAGAGGTATGCATGACCAAGCTCCAAAATGACTTTATTAAAGGATTTGTAGCTACAAATGATGAGAATTTCATAGCAGCAACCTTGGCTACAAATTCAGATCAATCCAATAAAGTCTATGAAAATATTGGCTCCTATGATGACAACATTGGAAGGTATGAAGGAATTTCTGAGTTTTGGTTGTCTACTAATAGCAATTCATTATCTTTGCATGAGTATAGAATTCATGAGGAAGATTGGAAAAATCAATTAATGATGACAGCTGAGAATGAAGTGCAAATCCTATCAAGGTTGGAAAATCACAAAATATGGGATCCTAGTGAAGTTTACCTGATGGATGTTATGATACATGAAGATTTTATCATCTTGAAAACACCTCCCTTGGTGGGCTCATGGTATGAAATCAAGTTCTTCCCTTCCAAAAAGAAGAAATGCTTACCTCCACCTAGTAAGTTAATCAAGTCCAATAAGGATGTGAGTTCTTCCAACACAAAATGTAGTTTGGATGGCTATCTAGTGAATTCACAAGATGATGCCATAAAGGTACTTGATTTTGAGTGGCATATGCTTTAGCTTCAGATGGAATATGCTCTATGGTACAGAGATGAGCATGAGGGCAGAAGTATTCCAGCTCTAATCCATTTTGATCATATTCATAAGATGATGGTAGGTTTGTGTTGGAAGACTCTAGGGAATCATGACGGTTTTGAAGGATGAAATGTGCTAGCCAATTTTTTCCAAATTTTTAATACAACTAATTTCACCCGTTAACATTAGTGAAATCATAAACCAGCTAAAGGGAACCCTTCCTCTTTCTGATCAACCCAGATCCCAGTATGGGCAAGGTGAGAGCATACTCGAAAGGGGATCGTTAGCATAGAATTGGAATTGCATTAACGTAACTCTAACCAAGAATGAGCCCTAAGACCCGATGTGGGAGGAGGGGCGAGCATATGGTCAGAGGATCCCTATGCACTGCTGAACTGAAAGTAACTCTAACCAAGAATGCGCCCTAAGACCCGATGTGGGAGGAGGAGCGAGCATATGGTTAGAGGATCCATGAGTGTTGTGACGGCTCAGCCGATCAGCAATATGGTGTTACAATGCATTACATAAAATAACTAGGCGGTTTGCCGACCTCTCCCACTTTTCAACGAGCAGTACATGAAAGTAAGTACAGAAATGAAAGACTGAAGCAAGGCCAGTCTCTTCCACAATCGTGGGAATTACAGAGTGCTTAGCAAGAAGATAAGAATGTTGACAATACTACTATTCAACTTACAATGAGATAGAATGCCTGCCAAGAACACAAGATTAGAAGTCTATCAATGCTGCAATAATGTATAAAGACTCTCCAAAACTCAACTTGACTTCCCAAACTCAAACCCACTCAAATGACCAACTTTAACAGTCTGATTTTGACAAACCTGCAACTGAAAATGCATAACTAGCAATACAAAAACTCACTAAAATGTTTGTATCTTGCTCAAAACTCAATCAATCGACATGAAGTAAAATGCATAAGCTTCTATTATTGATGGCGACCAAGATTGGACACAGAAACCACTCCAAAAGACTCACATTTATTTAGCACAGAATTCAAAGCATACCCAAAATGGTATGGCCCCCAAGGAGGGGCGATTTTGCTCTATAAAATCAAAGACTTGATAATAAAATCTGATAACTGGCAAGAAGGGTCGCCCAAGTCTGCAAAACACAACCATCAACTACCCATAACCAAATAAAATTCACTCTAAGAATTCTAAGTAAAAATAACTTTCAGCTACAATCAAACCACCAACTCCAAAAATAATCTAAACTCACTAAAATCCTATGACAATGTGCCCAATCTGCTCTCAAGGATTAAGAGCAGCAATATCTCAACTAGTTGATATCTTTCAAGCAAGAAGTTAAGCCAAGCTAGGGGGTATGCATTCCCCGAAGCATTCAGTCACCATTCTGGCAACATAACTTTGCAATATTCAAAAGATAACCAATGAAGAGCCAAGACCTCCATTTATAAGTTCTCACAAGCATCTCCAAAAGATTCTAGAAGGTGCGCCCAATCCAAGAAGTCAATCCATTTTCAAATTTGAGGTTGACTCAACTCCCACACAAAGATGGAGTCCCATTCCAAAGATGAAATAATTTTGCTTTTTTTTTTTAATAATAATCCTCCTCAAGTTGGCATCCCCCTTTTCTCCATAGTCAGCTTTATTAATTTGCAAATATTTCAATTGAGCCCCCTGATGAGGCGTCCACCTTTTAAAACAACTTAAAAGTCATCAAGCTAGGCCAAGGGACTTTAATATTAAAATATAACATTATTTTAATTAAAATAACTTATCTCTCCAGAAAAAGCATTCAAGAACCAAACTCAACACTGCCAATTGAACTGCTTGAAGAGGAAAGCCAAACGTATTGATGGCAACAGGACCACTGCCAGAAATAGAATTTACTAAAAATAGTAAATTCAGGAAGTTGCTCAGAACAACATGCAAGCTATACCGTTGCGAAGCTCTCTGAAAACCCAGAAAGAAACAACGATCAAAACTCCGGAATTCCAAGGGCAAGCCTCAGAAAAAGATGAAACAACCTCCAAGAAGATAGGAAACCCTAATTTCCACCTCCGAGTAGCCTACGGGTCTTCGGAATAGGCTAACGGACAACTGCTAGATCATTGTTGAGAAGGGGACATTACAGTCCGCCCTCCCCAAAATTGCTGCAAAATCTCCTCATTCTCCCAAGTTGCATCCTCCAAAGGCAAATTTTTCCATTTCACCAAGTATTCTTTGATTGTCCTTCTCCTCAAAGAACGCTCTCTAGAATTGATGATCTCTTCAAGAACTAGAACCAACTGTCCCTCCTCATCTAAAGGAGGTAAATTGGATGAAACAACAACATTGTGCCCAAGCGCCTTCTTGAGGCGAGACACATGAAAGACATTGTGAACCTTGCTGCTAGCTGGTAATTCCAACACATAGGCCACTGATCCCACCTTTTTGATGACTCTGAATGGCCCATAGAAACGGGGTTTGAACTTCTCAGCTCCACTCTTCTTGAGAGTAGACTGTTTGTATGATTGAAGACGAAGATAGACCATATCCCCAACCTCGAAAGAGCGCTCAACACGCTATTGATCAGCGTACAACTTCTGCTGATTTTGTGCTATCTGGATGTTGTTCTTCAAGGATTTCAAAACATCTTGGCTTTGCTGCAACATATCCTTGGCCTGAGGTGCTTTGCTATCACCAAACACCAAATCTGCAAAGCTAGGAGCCTCATAACCATAGAGAGCCATGAATGGGGACATCCTAATAGACATGTGATAGGATGAATTATAGCAATATTCCCCCAAGTGGAGCCATCTTACCCAAGCCTTCTGCTGTTCCGAGACATAGTTCCTGAGATAGCCTTCCAACCACTTGTTCACAATCTCTGTTTGTCCATCAGTTTGGGGGTGATAACTAGTGCTTGGAGTGAGCACTGTACCACTCAACCTGAAAACTTCTTGCCAAAAAGTGCTTAGGAACTTGTTGTCCCTATCACTCACAATGTTCTTTGGCAATCCATGCAACCGAAACACCTCATGAAAAAACAACTCAGCAACTTGGGCTGCTGAAAACGAACTAGTGATGGCGAAGAAGTGAGCAAACTTTGTTAATCTATCCACCACTACGTAGATACAATCTTTCCTTTGAGTTTTGGGCAACCCCGTGATGAAATCCATTGAGATGCTTTCCCACTTTTGATTGGGAATAGGTAAGGGCTGCAACAAACCAGTTGGATGTGTGTGCTCATTCTTGTTCATTTGGCAAATAGGGCACTCTTTGACGTAGCTCAAAACTTCATTCTTCAACCCCTTCCATGAAAATCTTTCACGGATCTGCCTATAGGTCTTGAAATAACCTTGATGACCAGCAAGTGAGATGTCATGGAAAGTCATCAAAATCTTCTTTTTGAGCTTAGAATCAGCCACCAAGAAGATCCTCCCCTTGTACTGTATCAATCCATCAACCATCTTGTACCTTTCGTCATGAAAAGTACCTTCTATAATGCTGGTTGCAAACTAATTTTTGGCATAATCAGCAAGCAACAACTCCTTCCAATCGGCCGTAAGCTCACACAATGAGCTCAAATGAGACCTACGAGATAGAGCATCGGCCACAATGTTGTTCTTTCCTTTGACATACTCAATGTCAAAATCGTAAGCTTGAAGCTTACTTACCCACTTTTGTTGCCTTTCGTTCAAATCCTTCTGGTGCATGAAGTGCTTGAGAGTTGAAACTATTGTGATCAGTTTTGACAACAAACTTGCTTCCCACCAAATACTGTTTGAACTTGGCTAATGCATGCATGATTGCAAATTTGCAAGCATTTCCTTGTCATAGATGGAGTATGACCTTTCAACACCTCTTAACTTTCTGCTTTCAAACACAATGGGATGCTTATCTTGCATCAAAACAGCACCAACACCTTCTCCTAATGCATCACATTGCAGCTCGAAAGGCTTGGAAAAATCCAATATAGCCAAAACCAGACAAGAACTCATGATCTTCTTGAACTTATCAAAGGTAACTTGTGCCTTTTCTGACCAAAAGAAAGCTCCCTTTTTAGTGAGGTCAATGAAAGGAGCAGCACTTTGTGAGTAGCCCTTCACAAACCTTCTATAAAATCCACATAGACCCAAGAATCCTCTCAAAAGAGTCAAGTTCTCTGGAGGTGGCCAATCAACTATCGCCTTGATCTTTTCTGGATCAACCTTCACCCCATCAGCACTAATTATGTGACCGAGATAGAGCAACTCCTTCATTCCAAATTCACATTTGAATTCTTTGGCAAAAAAGCTTTTTGATTCTAAGATGCTAAGCACTTCCTCCAAGTGCTTGACATGTTCTTCCCACGTCTTGCTGTAGATGAGGATATCATCAAAAAAAATCAATACAAACTTCTTCAAGTGCTTCTAAAAGACTTTGTTCATACAAGACAAGAAGGTGGCAAGAGCATTAGTCAACCCAAATGGCATGACTAAAAACTCGAAATGACCATAGTGGCATCTAAATGTCATCTTCTCAACATCTGACCCCCTCATCCGAATCTGATAGTAGCCCGATCTCAAATCAATCTTCGAAAAGAACTTGGCACCATGTAACTCATCAATGAGCTCATCTATTCAAGGAATGGGGTACCGGTTTTTTATTGTGCTTTGATTTAAGGCACGATAATCCACACACATGCGGATGGTGCCATCTTTCTTCCTTACCAGAACAACAGTTGAAGCAAAGGGACTCTTGCTTGGACGAATGAAGCCCATCTCCAAGAGTTCCTTTATGTTCTTCTCAATTTCATCCTTTTGTTTCTTAGGATACCGATAAGGTGTTGTAATAACTGGTTTGGCCCCTTCTTTTTGTTCAATGACATGCCCAAACCCCCTATCTGGAGGTGGCTCGGGAGGTAGATCGGCAAACACCTTACTCTTTTTGGTGAGCAAGGATTGAATATCAGATGGGTAGTCCCTCTTTGTTTCAACCGGACTGGCTGGAAGAACCATACACTCTGCAGCCCATTCAACTTGGTCATGCCGAATCAGTCTCTTCATTCTTTTGAAAGAGACAATCCGAGGACCCCTGTTTGACATACCTCTTAACACCACCTTCTTCCCATCAGATTGGAACTTGAGTTCCATTGTTTGCAGATTTAGAAAGATTTCTCCAAGGGAACGCAACCACTGAATGCCAAGAACGGCATCTATGTCTCCAATGCTAATAACATAGAAGTCATCTTTGACTTCATGGTTACCCAACTACAGGGACATGTTGGAAACCTTGTGACTGCAAGAAATGTGGAACCCATCAGCTACCATGACTTTGAAACCTTCAAATTCTTCAGTCTTGAGTCCCCTCTTTGCAATAACTCCTTCATCAATAAAGTTGTGTGTGGCTCCAGTGTCAATCAAAGCAACTATGTGATGCTTCCCAATTAGGCCACGAACCTTGAAAGACTCATTCTTTTGGAAACTAGAGAGTTGGGCAAATGTACCCCCACCCCCTTGCTCATCTTCAGCCTCTTTTGGGTCCTTTTCTTCTTCACTTTCAGCAAAATCAGATTGCTGCTCCATGTGATCAGATTTTGATTCAAAATCAGAATAGGCCTCCATGTGGTTAGAGTGGCCTCGTCCATAGCATCTATGCCCCTTTGACCAAGGCTCTTTGCACGTGTAACATTTTCGTTCCTTCCTAAGCTTCTCTTGAACTTCATCATCCATCTTAGAAGGAAATCTCTTGTGCTGGTTTGGAGATTGCCTTTCATCACGCTTGTGCGGAAAAGGCTTGGATGGAAACTTTGGCCTAGGTGCAGACAGCTCCATGCTCCTTGCTTTCTTAATGGCTTCCTCTAGGCTTGGTGGGTCAAAAGCCTTCACCCAACCCTTCAACGGTTCCATCAATCCTTCTGAGAATAGAACTACTAATCTTCTTTCGGTGATGTTGGGCACCATCATAGAAAGCCTTTGGAAGTCTCCAATGAACCATGTTGTTTCAGCTGTGCAAGCTCCCTAAACTTCACCTCGGGATCCTTAGTGTCAAACCTTTCGATCAACTTGTTGGTGAATTCTTCATATGTTCTAATTAGGTTGTGGCCAAGAGTGACCAAACCGTGGTACCACCACTCATGGGAAGCTCCTTCCAAGTGTAAGGTGGCGAATTTTATTGCATCCTCTTCCAACATAGGTCTCAAAGAGAGGTAGTTATCCAGCTTTTGTACCCACGCCCTGGCTGTACATGCATCACTTCCATCAAAGTGAGCCAAGGACACCTTCCCGAGAGCTTGTTGGTAATCCGTTCTAGGACCCATAAGAGCTCAATATTCAGCTCTTCCACCATTTCTCCGGTTTCTTTGGTTCATGAACTGATCAAAGGTCCACTGTTCCTTGAGATCGGGAGGGAAGGAGGCATACTCCAAGTAAGCCTATCTGGCATCATCTGCAAAATGTGTTGCAGCTTCAACTTGTGGTTCTTCTCTCTATGTGAATGTGGGGAAAAGTGGCCTAGAAGTTGATCCTCTAGAAGTGGCCTCATGTTGGCCAATAGTTCTATCTCTCCCACTGCCATTTTTCCCATTAACTCCACTGTTTTCACCATTAGTGTTGTTTTGGTTATGGGGCGGATTATTAGCAGCCTGTTGATCCATTCTTGCAAGCAAACGAGACATCAAGTCAATCATCCTGTCAAACTTCTTCTCCATTCTATCATCTCTCTCATCCATGGCCTGCTTAAGACTGTCTGTCATCTCTTCGACTATTTTACCACTGTCAACTGCTTTC
Source organism: Sequoiadendron giganteum (assembly GCA_007115665.2). Lineage (NCBI taxonomy): Eukaryota > Viridiplantae > Streptophyta > Pinopsida > Cupressales > Cupressaceae > Sequoiadendron > Sequoiadendron giganteum. The sequence goes on from CM021107.1 coordinate 306,726,669, forward strand.
CCTGTTTCTCTGAGGGCCTCTGAAAAAGTATCTGCCTCTGGTGTAGACCGAAACTAAAACTACGGATTTTCGGCCTGACTTCTGGTGTAGTATTTGTGGGCTCTGTCACTCATCTGTTAACTGAACTCTGTTGAATACAGGTTGGCAGAATCATGGCTCTGATACCACTAAAATGTGCTAGCCAATTTTTTCCAAATTTTTAACACAACTAATTTCACCCGTTAACATTAGTGAAATCATAAACCAACTAAAGGGAACCCTTCCTCTTTCTAATCAACCCAGATCCTAGTATGGGCAAGGCGAGAGCATACTTGAAAGGGGATCGTTAGCATAGAACTGGAATTGCATTAACATAACTCTAACCAAGAATGCGCCCTAAGACCCGATGTGGGAGGAGGGGCGAGCATATGGTACATCAAGGCAAGGCATTTGAACTGTTTGACAGTGACTGCATTCAGTCATTGTCAAACAGTTCAAATGCCTTGCCTGTGCTTCCAAATTTTGCAGAACAAACCACATTTTGATTTCTTAATTCTTATGCATATCTTGCAATATTGCAATCCATGAGACCACATTTATGATTTGAATTTCTTTCAAGTTTCTAAGTTTCGGTTTATATTATATAAGTCTGATTTTTTTTTTACATTGTTTTTGCAGCATCATCATCATAATAAGTTCACACAACAAAAGTGATGATGAACCAGGAATTCAAAGTGAAAATGATTCATCCGATGATCCTGACTTTCAAATAGGAGGGGAGGTTGTGGGTGAAGTTGAACCACAAGTTCCACAACATGGCTCAGCCTCAAATACTCAAACTACCACAAGTTCCATTGGCACTAGAGATAATAGCTGCCCTTCATAAATCCTTCAAGAATGGGCCAAGGGCCTCTTTGATCAAAAAAACCCTTAAAACAATTTGCATCCAAGGTAGCAGCAAAGCCTGGGGCAACTGGGGGCACTAGATTATGGAAGTGTCACATGTGTGAGCTTACATGGTTTGGCAGCATTACAAGAACTAATGCACACTTTCTTCTTATTCGACGCAAAGGTGTAGATGTATGCAAAGTTGTGGCAGGTAACTTGAAGTACAGGGCTGAAATTTTAAAATTATGGGGCTATAGTGAGGATGAAGTGCCTGCGTCTGCTACATTGCCACATAAGAGTTTGGGTGATCAATTTTCAGTAGTGTCTACTTCTACTTTGCAGAGTCAAAGGCCACCAAATCCGTTCAGTTCAAGTGCAACAGAGCCTAGGGGGAAACGTAAGATGGCATCTTCACAACCTTTAGCAGATTTATTCAATGTGCAGGCAAAGGATGAGGCAGATGATGTCATTGGCAAATTATTCTTTGCCAATGGCATTCCATTCCATGTGGCTCGCTCTCCTTATTATAAGGAAGTTGTGTCAAAGATAATAAGGGCAGGACAATCATATGTGCCACCAGGGGAGAATAAATTGAGGACAACAATCTTGGATCAAAACTATTCCAAGATTAATATTTTGATGGAGAAGATGAAGAGAACCTGGGTCACAAGGGGATGCAGTATAGTCATGGATGGGTGGACGGACATTAGGCATCGTCCACTCATCAATATCATCGTCACATTTGTAGCGGGCCCTTATTTCCTTAAGGCTATTGATTGTTCAGGGCATAGCAAGGATGCCCATTATCAGTTTCAAATCCTCAAGGATGCTATAGAGGAGGTTGGACCACAAAATGTGGTGCAGGTAGTGACAGATGCGGCCCATGTGTGCAAAGCTGCAGGGAGGTTGATTGAGGCAACCTATAGGCATATTTTTTGGACTCCTTGTTGTGTGCATGCTATGAATAATGCACTTAAGGACATGGGTAAAATCAGCTGGATCAAATCTATTGTCAGTGATGCTAGAGATGTGCAGATGTTTATCTGCAACCATCATCATTCACATGCACTTTTCAGGTCCTTCTCCAAGAAGGAATTCCTGAAGCCTGTAGAGACTCGGTATGCATCATACTTTATTCTCTTGGAGAAGATGCTTGAGTTGCAAAAGCCTTTGCAACTAATGGTAATGACAGCAGAATGGAACAGATGGCCTAAGTCAAAGACACAGCAGGGATTGAGGGTTAAGGAGGTGGTGAAGAATGATGTCTTTTGGGTTGATGCCAAATATGTTGTCTCCATCATTGAGCCAGTCTTCAAAGTTATTAGATTTAGGGATTCTAATGCACCTTCCCTTGGAGAGGTATACGAATGCATTGATTCCATGCTTGATCAAATGAAGGCTAAAGTGCGAGAGAAGGACCCCACAATGCAATTCTACACCGAGCATGTTTATCCAATCATTCAGCATAGATGGGAGAAACTCAACACTCCCTTACACATGGTTGCCTACGCATTGAACCCAAAGTGGTATGTGCCACGTCTTGGTAGAGTGACACCTATAGAGGATGTTGAGGTGAAGGAAGGGTTCATGAAGGCCATTGACAAAATGTATGATCCTATAGAGGCCAACTTGCTTCGTACTGAGTGGACAAAATTTGCTACTCTTTGGGGATATTCAGAGGCAGCCAAATTAGATTTGGAGACTATGTCATAGGAGGACCCCAAGTTGTGGTGGACTATGCATGGGCCTAGATCTTTGATTACTACTCTAGCCACTCGTTTGCTGTCCCAGATTTCAAGTTCTTCTGCTTCTGAGAGGAACTGGTCCACTTATAACTTCATCCACTCTATTAAGAGGAACGGGCTCACTTCTAGGAGGGCAGAGAAGCTTGTGGCTATCCATAGTGCCTTACGTCTCATTGATGGCAACACAACTACATACAAGGAGAGTCCAGCAGCCAGATGGGATGTAGAGCCAGAAGAGCCAGCACAGATAGATGAGGATGCTACACAGACAGGGCTGGTTGGTATTGGTTTAGATGAGCTTGAGCATTTGGGGTCCTCGTCCGACGGTTCCAGTGATGAGGAGATTGGCATGGAGCTTGGAGTTGGAGATGATTAGACCATTAGAGGCATTAGGCCATTAGCTATTTAGTATTTACTATTTTCTTTTTGAAGTTTGAAGTTTGAACACTGTTGTGTTGATAACTTGATACTTGATTGTAATTATGAATCATGACTACAAAATTTTGAAATTCAAATTATGAATATGAAACAGCTAGTTCTCGTTCCAATCACAATGTCTATTAAGTTACAGGTATATTCATTTTGATTTTCATTGTTTCAATGTTCTTTAGGCTTTTACAATTATACATCTTTTTATAACTAATTTTTCAAGTACTATATGTATTTCACACAGCTTCCCCCCCGCCCCCAACCAGACCCCCCCCCTCCCCGTCCCCAAACTCGATGGAACTATGGTTACAACAATGCAAATCATGCACCCGTTAAGAATTAGCTATTAAACCAAAACACAACTGAAATAACTCTAACCAAGAATGCGCCCTAAAACCATTTAAGAAGGAGGGGCGGGCATATGGTCAGAGCATCCCTAGGATCTAATAACTTGAATTACAATTGGAAATAAAGAGCTAAACTCGACACCAAGAATGTGCACGCAAGATCCTTTTGCAAGGCGAGGTGCTAACATATGGTGGAGTGCTAGATTAACTGAAAGTAAACTTCTTTTGCAAAAGCAAGCATCCACAAGTGGTGGGAATACTCCACTTATTACGTGGGTGAGATTATTACAAACAATTATAGGCGGCAAGCCAGCCAATTGACCTCACTTCCACTTAAACTGTGGGGGGTATACAATCAACACAACCACTTGTTTCGTGGGGGGAATTACAAACAAAGTAAATTGCAGCAAGTAAACAAACTGTTGTTAGTACTACTAAACAGCTTACAAAACATTAATAAACAGCTGCAATGTATCAACAAGAATCCCCAAAACAATCATTGGTTAGAGTATCACTTCGTCTAACATTTACAATATGAATAGATGCATCAATAAAGCTCAAAACAACAAGATAATTAAACTCAACTAATCTGATCAGAACCAGAGAGTATAGAAAATCAGACCAACAGGTTATAGAATCACCAATTTGGATGGAACTTCTCCAAAACAGCTCTGAAAGCTTCCCTACCACAGTCGATCAACAGCTGGAAGCTACGCGTCCAAACTCCAATGGAAAATCGAGCCAAAAACAGCAGGCACGAATAGAAAGGCAGCAAGAAGAAAGGTACGGCCTTCAAAAAGGGTCGACCTTCTCCCAAAAATCAGAAACTCCAAGATAAAATCTGCAAATTGTAGAAAGAGGCGCCCTCCATAGTGGAACAGCATGGGCCAGTACCCAGAACAATAGAAAATTCGATGGTGAAGCTACGAACAGAAATTCGCTTCAGCCATGAACCAAATAGCAACTTCAGAAACAGGCTTTTCATTAGCAACCTGTTAGATTTCATCAAATTAACGCTCCATTTGTATTTCAAAGTGAAATACAACCATGATAATCCACCTAGGAAGCCATAGTTGCAGGCCCGAAGGATGGAGTGAATTCGTAAGCTTCCCCTTAGCCAGGTTCTGGTTTCAAACCAACAGCATAACACTACTTTCCAGTTTTCAAAGATATCATAAAAAGAGCAAGGCATCAATAATATAAGCTTCAAATGGAAAATGAAGCAATCTGTAACTTTCAATCAAGAAACTATTCAATTCCTCCAAGGGACACCATTTCTCAATAGTCACTTTATTTTAATTTTAAATAACTATTAATCCTCACCTTTTTGGCATCCAACTTTAAGTTGCACAATAACATTTAAATGTATATGAAAATCGACCCCCTTCTGTCCCCTCATTAAGACAACTTAAAGTCATCAAGCCTAGGCATGGGATACAACTTCAAGATATGAAAATTGACTAAGTCTGGGACTCAGTCCAAGGAGGGATAGAAGCCAAAACCCAAAGCCAACATTCGAACTGATTCTGCCTGAAATAGAATGATGACCTGAACAGAATTGCTGATGGTGCCACTGCCACAAAATGTGAACTGCAGATGATTGAACTGCTGCTAGAAAGATGCTGCTATAAATAGACTTACTAAAAATAGCAACTGCTATAAATAGTAAGTTTGCAAAACTTCATCAGAGCAGTAATCATGACTTACTATAAATAGTAAGTGTTTCCAAAAGCCTTCTGAACATAAACCGAGAAGCCAACGTGACTTACTATAAATAATAAGTGCCTGGAAACATTATCAGATGGAAATGCATGTTACACCATTCTGAAGCTCTCTGAAAACCCAGAAAACTCCCAAAAACACACTTCCAAACTCCCATATGCAAGCCTTCAAAAATGCATCTGAAACCTCCTATAAAATAGGAAACCCTAGTTTTCCATTTTGCTTAGCCTACGAGTTTCCGGAAATAGGTTAAAACCACAAGAAGAGCGTAGGCTAAATTGGGGACATTACAGGATCCATGAGTGTTGTGACGGCTCAACCGATCAGCAATATGGTGTTACAATGCATTACATAAAATAACTAGGCGGCTTGCCGACCTCTCCCACTTTTCAGCGAGCAGTACATAAAAGTAAGTACAAAAATGAAAGACTGAAGAAAGGCCAGTCTCTTCCACAATTGTGGGAATTACAGAGTGCTTAGCAAGAAGATAAGAATGCTGACAGTACTATTGTCCAGCTTACAATGAGATAGAATGCCTGCCAAGAACACAAGATTAGAAGTCTATCAATGCTGCAATAATGTATAAAGACTCTCCAAAACTCAACTTGACTTCCCAAACTCAAACCCACTCAAATGACCAACTTTTAACAGTCTGATTTTGACAGACTTGCAACTGAAAATGCATAACTAGCAATACAAAAACTCACTAAAATGCTTGTATCTTGCTCAAAACTCAATCAATCGACATGAAGTAAAATGCGTAAGCTTCTATTATTGATGGCGACCAAGATTGGACACAGAAACCACTCCAAAAGACTCACATTTATTTAGCACGGAATTCAAAGCATACCCAAAATGGTACGACCCCCAAGGAGGGGCGATTTTGCTCTATAAAATCAAAGACTTTATAATAAAATCTAATAACTAGCAAGAAGGGTCGCCCAAGTCTGCAAAACACAACCATCAACTACCCATAACCAAATAAAATTCACTCTAAGACTTCTAAGTAAAAATAACTTTCGGCTATAATCAAACTAGCAACTCCAGAAATAATCTAAACTCACTAAAATCCTATGACAATGTGCTCAATCTGCTCTCAAAGATTAAGAACAGCAATATCTCAACTAGTTGCTATCTTTCAAGCAAGAAGCCAAGCCAAGCTAGGGGGTATGCATTCCCCGAAACATTCAGTCACCATTTCGGCAGCATAACTTTGCAATATTCAAAAGATAACCAATGAAGAGCCAAGACCTCCATTTATAAGTTCTCACAAGCATCTCCAGAAGATTCTAGAAGGTGCGCCCAATCCAAGAAGTCAAACCATTTTCAAATTTTAGGTTGACTCAACTCCCACACGAAGATGGCATCCCATTCCAAAGATGAAATAATTTCACTTTTTTTTTTAAATAATAATCCTCAAGTTGGCGTCCCCCTTTTCTCCATAGCCAACTTTATTAATTTGCAAATATTTCAATTGAGCCCCCTGATGAGGCATCTACCCATGAAGTCCACCTTTTAAACCAACTTAAAAGTCATCAAGCTAGGCCAAGGGACTTTAATATTAAAATATAACATTATTTTAATTAAAATAACTTATCTCTCCAGAAAAAGCATTCAAGAACCAAACTCAACACTGCCAACTGAACTGCTCGAAGAGGAAAGCCAAACGTACTGATGCCAACAGGACCACTGCCAAAAATAGAATTTACTAAAAATAGTAAATTCGGGAAGTTGCTCAGAACAACATGCAAGCTATACCATTGCGAAGCTCTCTGAAAACTCAAAAAGAAACAACGATCAAAACTCCGAAATTCCAAGGGCAAGCCTCAGAAAAAGATGAAACAACCTCTAAGAAGATAGGAAACCCTAATTTCCACCTCCAAGTAGCCTACGGATCTCCAGAATAGGCTAACGGCTAACTGCTAGATCACTGTTGAGAAGGGGACATTACAAAGGAGGTCCATCTTTTGCTGACTTGCACGAACTCAAGGAGGCCTTGGTGATAGTGAAATCAAACTACCTACACTTACTTGTGGATAGAGATCATCTCCTCACACTTGGTGAGATATACTTTGATGCCTTGAGAAGAAAAAAAGATGAGGTGGATAGGCTTTATGAGGAGTTGAGCATGGCACACTCTTCATCATACACAGCAGAACCTCAAACTTCTATGTCAGCCACATCCGATGAAAAACAATGCAACATTAAGATGGCAAAAGGTGGGGACATGGAGGAAGGACTTGAAGGATCCTATGATGAAGTCATGAAGGTAGAAGAGACTCATACACATGAAGATTCAGCTTGCAGCCATGGGACAGAATTTGTAACACATGGTACACTTGATTTTCACTTGGAGACATCTCGTGGACCCGCACTTGTTGATATCCATCCTCTCATGGAAAGAGAGATGATTGAGATTGAGGAAGACATCACACTTGGGAATGAGGTAAGGACTGATTTTCTGATGTATGACAGCAGTCCCTTATCTTCATATCATCATGATATAACAGCCAAGAGGATCAGCCTTGAGGCTTGTGATTTCCCTTGGCAGACTCATGTTAGATCGCCCCTTGATGCAACGAGGAGGAAGAAGATGTTTGAGGTGAATGAAGACACTATGGAAAGGTATGACAGCTGTTCTGGTTTTCTGATTTGGAACAGCAGTCTTTGGTTTTTGCATAATCTTGAGTTGGCAGCTCCTACTCATGAGGATGATAGTAAGAAGTCTTCTTCTATTGTTGGCATTCATTTGGGAGACAAACATGAGGTCTTATTTGTGTGTCCAAGACACAAGAAGACCAAGTTAGTACAGCATGACATGGCAGAGGCCAAGAAGATTCAAAGCATGTGGTATATGAGGAATGAGCCTTGTATGGTGGCTAAGCAAGTGGAGCAATCAGGTTTGAGGTATGTTTCAGAATTCCTTGAGTGTTTACATAGCTTGCTTCAGGAGGCTTTGGTGTCAACTCTTTCGGAGGGCCATTTGAAGGCTCACATCATAGACTTGGATGGCATTATGGAGCATACACTTTGTGGATCAACCACTAATGTTATGACTATATATGTGGGGAGAGATATAAGTGATGCAGATGTGGTTTGGTCTTTGATCATTCATGGAAAGTTTGCTTGTGATGAGTCTCATCATGTTGATGACTCTTTGGTAGAGTTTGCAGCTTCCCTACTTCAGCGATTTTTGATGGAGACACTTGCCCTTGTGTGGCATACACTTGGAGGAATGAAGTTTCAACGGAGCTATGATAGGTATGGAGGAGATGGCTGTTCTACTTGATGGAACATGGATTTTTTACATAGTTCTTGGAGGACAGCGGATGTTCGAGACTTTGGAGGAGAGTTGCATCATCTCCTCATCATTGGACAGTGGCATAGGGTTGATACTCTATCATCCTACGACCTTGGTGGTATTATTTGCATTCACATAGGTCATATTTTCAGTCTTGAGGTTGTTGTTATGTTCCATATCAGCAACCTAGGAGGAGCTGTTATACATTTTCTTGCACCTATGATGGGTATTCTTCACATCCATGGGAGATCAACAAGAGTTGGAGAGTGGTTTTGTGTTGCTAACACTTTGAGATGCTTCCATCTCCTCATGTTTGACAGATGTAAAAATGTGGTGATTTGGGATCCAGATGGTGATATGCTTGGCACATCATTTCGTTTGGATCTAGATGAGTTGCTTCACAACTCACAGAGTATTGATGATGATTTTGACAGAGTGGAGCAGCGGAAGATTGTCTTGAGAGTTTTGACTAATAGTGTACCGAACATGGTGACTACCACAAGGATGGAGGTTTGTTCTGTGCAGGATGAGGGAGATGGTTTTACATATCGCATGATGTTTTTCACTTCCAATCATGAATCATCATCCTTATGAGGATTTGGGGAACATGATAATCAGAGTAGCGTAGCGATCTTCTATGAAGACTAAGGTATGCGATGTTGAGTTTGTTGATTACATGTTGAGAATTATTGCACTACTATCCAGGAGAGATAAGGATATGTTATTTGTAGATCTCTTGCAGCATAGGGTTTCAAATAGCAGAGTTTGTAGACTTCTGAGATTCATCTGGGATCTTGGTATTTGGCCTTTGGTATTCAAGTACGGATTGCTTGGGGACAAACAATCTCTAGGAAGGGAGGACTGTAATGTCCCCATTTTCCAATCCACCATCCGAGCATTAATTTAATTAATTAATCTAATTATTGCCTGGCAAAAAGTTTATGTAAAAAGGTAATATTAAATAATTGAATTATAGCATCATTATAAAGTGATGCTAAATAAATATTTAAATGATATTTTATAAAGTCACTTTATAATAAAGTGCTGATATGTTTTGGCGGGAAATTTAAAAAGGGATTTCTGGATGGTTATATAAAGTGGAAATTAGAGCTCATTTGCATTATGCTTGGTTATTTTCTCTCATTGGTGATTTGGAGGAGTTTTTCGAAGGTCTTGGCTCTGTTGTGACCTATTTCACACATCGCCCCATTGCAAATGGGGACCCCCTTCTTTTTGCTTTTTTGGTTTTTGCCTTGGCAGCGCAACTGCTTATCACCATTTATTTACAATGAGGAGTTAGAGTTTTGTAGAAATCATCTGAGCCAAGTAGAGAATTCGAGCCCATATCAGTGCCTAGATGTCATGGAAGTACTTAGAAGGACCGGTAGACGAGGAACGCCATTGCTTTGAGTCAATTCTGACACTTCCTTTTTTTTAGGGATTTTGCTTTTTTTATTTTTTGGCATTTTTAAGCCATTCTGGAGTTCCTATTTTTTAGGGATGCTTTTTGCTTTTTCTATTTTTAGAAAGTTTCTATTTTTGGAAAGTTTCTATTTTGGGATCCCATAGAGCATGAAGTCAACACACCTCCAGAAATCATGAAAATCAAGGTAAAATAGCAAAATTTTGGTGAAAATGGCTAAGTTTGATGAAGGGCGCCCATGAGGAAAGAATGGCAAACAAGACATGAAGTCCGCCCTACCTTTGGCATGCCAAAGGTAGGCACTGGCAAGCCAAGGCTGAAGTCCGCCCATGGCACAAGAAGGCTGAAGCCCGCCCTTGGCAAGGTGAGGTCAAAGTCCGCCCAAAAATGTCAATGGCAAGAAGGCTAGCAAGTCCGCCCAGCAACATGCAAGGAAAAAAAAATGGCATGAACATGATGAAGTCCGCCCAGCACAAAGAAAAAACTGTCCAGCCAAGCAGGAAGTCCGCCCAAGTATGTCCGGCCAAGCAGGAAGTCCGCCAAGAAAAACTCAAAAAATTGGCTAAGTGTTGATACCTTGGGGAGAAAAAACTTCGAAAATTGGCTAAGTGTTGAGAATAAATTTTCAAAATTTGGTTAAGTGTCAAGAAAATTCTCTAAGCAATGAGCAGCTCCGCCCAACATGGCCAACCAATCATGAAGTTCGCCAAGGCTAAATTGAAGATGTCCAAGTCCGCCCTTGGACAAGGCAAGGCTAAAGTGCGCCAATGTCAAGGAGAGGCTGAAGTCCGCCCAACTTTGGGAGAGGAAATTTTTCTAAGGCATGGATAAAAAATATGCCTAGAGAGAGAGGGGATCAAGCTAGCATGAAATTCACTCCTCGGCATGACGGAATAAAATTCTTTGGCACAGAAGGAAGAGTGTATGGCAAGGCAAACACGAAGTCTGCCCAACTCAACATGAAATAAATTTCTAAGGCATGAACATAAATGCAAAATGGCAGAGAAACCTCCAAGTCCGTCCAACCCAGAAGGAGAGAGAAAATTTGAAAATTTTGACTAAGTCGGATGTTTGGTTAAGAATAAAGTACGCCACAGGAAAGGAAGTGTCTAAGCATTGGCAAAGTTCACCCAAAGCAATGGTAGGCACAAGGCAAAGTCCGCCTTCCAGCAAGGAAGCATGTCCAAGATTGGTGAATTTCGCCATGAAGATGTCCAGCCACAAGATCAAGTACTCTTAGAGGAAAATGCATCTTGTCTAGCCAGCTTCAAAGTCCGCCTTGTCCAAGAGAAGATGAAGTCCGCCTGAGAGCGAGATGGGAATAGCACAAGGAAGACAAACTCCGCCTTAACAAATGAGCAAAGTGGCGCAACAACTATGAAGTCCGCCAAGGAAAACTCATAAAATTGGCTAAGTGTGGAATTTTTCTACAATAAAAGGATCAAATTTTGACTAAGTGTTGGAAAGAAAACAAGAAAAATGAAGAGGAATAAGGAAGAAATGAATAAAATTCTTGCCCAAAGATGGAGTCTGCCCTACTTAGCACAAGCCAAACTCGAAATTAAAGACAAATCCACAGGCAAAGTTCATTCGAGCATAAAGATGGCCAAAATCTTGGCTAAGTGTTGAATGGTCCATATGAAGGTGTTACAAGACGAAATTGAATAGCCAAAATTTGGCTAAGTATGGGAACTACTTCACAGAGAAAGTTCCAATTTCCTCCATTTTGGCAAAAGCACAGGAGAGCTCTTCTCCAAATTCAAGGCACTTGAAGGAATTTCAAAGCAATCAGGAAGGAAAAGTTCAATAACTGCTCCAAGGGAAGACTTCCAGATTCTAATGCAAGTGAGAAGAAGAAATCAAAATCCCGAAGGAAATCCAAGATCACAGCTAGGAAGGAACAAACACAAAGGACAAAGTCATCGGCAAAGGAAGATAAATCTATGGGAAAAGAACAAGGAGACCAAGGAGGACATCCAGCACGTTGAGGTGGCACCTCGTCATCTTCGAAACCAATCAAATTGTTCCAAGTCAACATGTCTACGTTCAATGAACTTGACTTATCCATGGAATTGGTTTATATTTAGCAAAAAGGACAAATGTCCCAAAATGTAATTTTCTTATTGGTCGAGAGGTAGTTAATTGTGACAAGCCCTAATTAGGGTTTTATTTTGTAATCTCGACCGTTGATTCGAAATCAATCTTGGCCATTGAATTGTAATCGGGGAGCCTATAAATTGAGCTCGCCCCTTCATTTGTAATTTGTGAAGTGAGTAATATGAAATTGTTGCGTTAGACCATTTCCATTAATAAAAGCTCTTATGCATGATTTGCTTTGAATCACTTTTATTTTCAAGTGGTGTGCAAGGTTGCATATCTCCTTCAACACTTAGATTAGAATTAGAGTAGAATTTTATTTGAATGTTTGTTAAATGAATGATAGATCTAATAGTGGTGATTGGTGAAATCTAGCTCATACTTTCTTTGGATAGATGATTTGTATCCAATGCGTAAAGTTAGCCTGAGCTCTTAAATTGTGGATGCTTAACTTCAATCTTATTCTGGACATGAAAATCATAATCACACCCCTAGAAGATTGCACCCACTTTGCGTAGTTGTCCCAAGGAGGCGAAACAAAGTGTGGTTCCTTGTTTCACCCAATCATCGCCGTCTCTTGAATTCTTAGGATTAGATTAGCACTCCTAAACCCTTATCTGTTTTTACATTTTTTTTGGAAATCCTAAAATTGAGAAAACCCAAAAAGAAAGAGCCTTCAATGTCAAAACCGTCTAAGTCCTTAGCTTGCAAATAAATTCTAACGTAAGTCCCCTTGTGATTACCAGCAAATCACAACGCCCACTGATCTTATCCACACGTCAAGACCTGACAAAAGAAACCTTGGAATCACCATATGATCTTCTCGCAATCTTGGCATACGCGGTGATTTTTCAAGAGAGGATAGAGTGTCTTTGGGCATTTTATTTTGTGTTCGGTGGGTATTAAAACGCACACCAACAGGCTCTAGGACAGAAACCCTAGGGCGACTATCCACCCTAGCTAGTCTGTTGGAGGGATCATTTAGATCATTCACAGTGCACCTCATTGCAAATTTGCAAGTCTCCTGTGGAGACAAATTTGAGGTATAATAATCAATATTTCTTGCTCAATTCGGGAGTTGATGATACTATTCAAGTTGGACGATTTGTTTGAGAGCGAATCTATGGTGGATTGAAGATATTAGTTATCAATTTGGATTGGGCGATCGATGGTTTCAGCTATTCATACCCTTGCACAGTTATTATTCCATCTCCAAGAAGGTGTATCATTAGTTATTGAGTCGTGGCAAACAGACCAAGTCGTGGGAGCTATTGGTTATTCATTCCTAGTCGATTTATATTCTCAGCAATAGCATTTTGGAGAGGCAGTGAGTAATTTCCTGCTCCAATCTGCCATTGTGCAGGTTAAAGAAAGACAACAAAAGGGAAATTGTGGACTCAGGGAATTCGTGCAGACTGGGTATAGGTGCGTGGCCTTTGTGGAGGTTGAGTTGTTGCCTTAGCCACGACCCAAGGATAGTAGCCGCCCATCCTTTGTTATGTGCTCAATGTGAAAGGTAACGCCACCATTAGAAGGCAAGCGAATCATTTTTCATGACAGGAGTAGGTTTCTAGGAAGTTCGCCTTGAGTATGGCCATGTTTAGGTCAAAAAATATATAATAAATTTTAAAAATTTGAATGTATTACATGCTGCAGCATTTGTAATTCTCTGTTATGAATAATTTGTATGGTGTTAATGGATTTCAAATATCAATCTTAATTCAGATTTATGCATTTAAGTTCCAATCATTTGGTTAAATCTTTGTATCAAACTCTTATCAATGTGTGGCAAATGTTTGACAATATGTTCACATGTGTCAAACTGAGAAAATCGTAAAATTATCATATAATCCAAGATGGGGATTTTACGATTTCTGCCCTTTGAAAGAGTCACTTCCTTATTTTCTTCCCATTAATCCCTCCTTGATTCATATGCTCCCCTCTTCTTTTTTTTCCTTTTTCTTTTTGAAATGAACTCTTCTCCCTTTTATATCTCATGTTTGAGGGAGTCACAACTCTTCATTTTATGCCTTTTGACCATTCATTAAACTTAATTAAATTTTAATTACTTTACATTTTATTTTTACTTTCTTTTTATATTATTATTTATTATTAAATCCTATTTCAAAAAGGGGACATTACAAAAAAACTGTGAGTGTTGTTACTGGTAAGATTGTTTTAGTGGTAATATATGATTGTACACAAAACAATGCCTTGTGAGTCAAATGACATTTAGACATTGAATTGTCTTCTTAAAAGCATGATTTTATGACAATGATGTTAGCATGCTCATAACCCAATCTCTATACTGCGATGCCTCCATGGCTTGAGACAAGCATTACCAATCAAAAATTCAACATGTGATCACGATCAATTGAGCCAGTTGAGCCAAATCCATTGCCAACGTACAACATAGTTCTATATTATGTATAATGAGACTATGGATTTTACATTGTGGGAGGAACCTTCAAGTGTCCATGGATGGCACTTAGAGGTGTGTGGGAAGAATTTGTTGGGGTGACGTTAGGATTAGGAGGTAAGGGAGAGCCTACAAAAGGTGTAGAAAGGACTTGTTGGATTTTAGGGTTAGCTGTATTAATGGTGCAAAGGTAAACAAAGAAGTTACGAGTATCAAAAACTTTGTCAGCAGCATATTTGTTTTTATTCCTGATGAGAAATACATGGCTTTGGGTTGTGGGAATTGCTAAAATGTACATCTAAGATGGTATTGGTGCTTAACTTGGCCAAGTGCTTCTTTTACGGTTTTGAAGGAAAAGGAGCAGATTTTTTATTAGGTTTTAGGTTCTAAGGCCATCAAGAATATTTAAATAAGCCATGGCCATCCATATTATGTTGGATTTTGTTAGCTAGACTCTTCCATCTTTTGATGAAATTATGGGCAATCTCATGTTTGGACTGCTTAGCATTCACAAAATTTAATAATATTACTAGGATTATCATTAGGGGGAATGGTAGTTTGAAATTCTTAAAATAAAAGCATTGATTAGTTGCTAAAATCCAAGGATGGAATGGGGAGGAAGTTGGTTTGATCTAAAGCATTTACAATAAGGGTTTTGGAGAAACATTTAGATGCAGCGTATTGGTTAGCATTAATCCATTCTTGTAAAGATTATTGCAAAAATTAATAGAACACAATATTTTAATATTCTATTAATTAACAAGATAATTATTACAAAGAGGCTCATCTCCTTATATAGAGATTGGAGAAGAAACCACCCAAACAGATAAACATTACATGACACACTTAAAGCTAAAAGTGAATCTAGAAAAAATGGAAAGAAAACATTTGCCACTATGGTGGCTTTACTACAACTGTAAGCCTTATCTTTTAATAATTTAATATTATTCTAATACCTCCCTGAGGCTTACTTCACCAAACAAAACATAACAAACTAAAAACACCCTGAACCATGAATATGTCATTCTTTATAAGCTTTTCTTTAAAAATAGACCATGCACCAGGTAGAACTCCATCAAGCTGCCTTGAACCTTCATAAAGGTGTAGCTCCCGAGCTAAATTCCCAAGTTCTCAAATTACCACCTCCCCGAACTCCCAAATCTTAAATCTCCCAAACCATTAGACAATAATCCATGTTGAGCTACTTCACTGAGCTCCATCAAGTTGTCTCATAACCCTCATAAGGGTATGACTCCCAAGATCAGACTCCCAAGCTAAGTAGGCAACCATCCATTTTGAGTTGTATCTACACTATCTTCCTACTTGCCTTCAAAGTGTGGACTTCTTAAAATACAAGCAATTCATCTTGGCATAATAATCCTTCCAAACTCTCCTGGAAGTGCATCTAAAGGATCTTCAACATGGCGACAAAGTGTGTCATCATTAACTTCAAGAAGTGCCTCAACACATTTTACTTCAAGATATCTATAGACAAAGCGCATGGTTGTCCAACCTTCTAAGTTTGCTCCATCTTCATTGTGATGGTCATTCAAAGTAACTCCAACAAAAAGAACACTAAAGATGCAATTATTAGAGTCAATCTTGCTACTACCCTCATTGCAAAAGTAGAACTCTTTTTTTGGTTGTGTAGGCTGATTCTGCACTTTAAGCATATTCACCAAAGTGATCTTCCCCACATTGTCAAGAGTCAAAGCCCAAGAACAAAATCTTGGCCTCCTTTTGCCACAAGCTCATTATGGCCCAATCAAACAGAAATATCTTCATTCCCTTGCACACATTTCAAGGATACACTACAAAATATAGATAATCTACATAAAAATGTCACACAGAACATCCACTGCAATCCACAAGCTAGCCAAGCTAAAAAATCATAATAGAAGAAATACTCAGAACTTTAAACGCCATGAATCCTTCACATGCAATGACATGCAAGTTATTTGTATGAAAATTCCTACACAATTCTTTGAACAAAAAATCTGCCCACACAAAAAAAGCCAACCTGTGATTTAACCTTGAAACCCTCATGAGTTTTTTCACAAGATTCAACGTTGTATCACGTGACTCCCTGCTCTAATACCATATTGCAAAAATTAATAGGACACAATATTCTAATGTTCTATTAATTAACAAGATAATTATTACAAAGAGGTTCATCTCCTTATATAGAGATTGGAGAAGAAACCACCCAAACAGATAAACATTACATGACTCACTTAAAGCTAAAAAGCGAATCTAGAAAAAATGGAAAGAAAAGACTTGCCACTAAGGTGGCTTTATTACAACAGTAAGCCTTATCTTTAATAATTTGATACTATTCTAATAAAAATTTCCGAAGGATTTGAGATGAAGGATGGGATCATTAAAGCCATCATAGGTTATAAAAGGAGTGACACAGCTCATTAACCTTCTGCCATATTATGCAAAAAGTTTGTTTTTACTATTGGGACTATGTTAAAATGTGCAAGTTTGTATGCTCTATGTTGTAAGCCTTGTAAAACCTTATTAAAAGACCTTTGAATGCTTCTACTAAAAACCTTGGATGTTGTTGCCTTGCACTTTATCTAATTCATTGATGACTTGTTCTCAATAAAAACCCTTTCGCTTAAGTGCCTCATTTACCATCAACCAATTTTATGGTTATCAAACCCCAGCTAAAACCATTTGCATTCACCTCCCCACAACTCGCAAGCAATTTTAAGTTTGTTATACCTTTTGCAAATGTGCTTTATGTTAATTCACCATTGACTTGCCAGTGGTAATGATTGAATCATTTAAGTTGTCCCACCAATTAGAAGTAACCAGCAACTAGTTTTGTGGATTGACCTCTTCATTTTGGGTTATGGCCCTTCCATCTCTATCTTTAAGCCCCTAGACCACAAAGACTATAGCATTAAGCATGTTACATTAATGCTTTATTAAAGGGGGTGCACTAGTATCCATGTGGCTACCTTTCATTGGTTTGAGAGATCCAATGTGGAGCCCCATGGTGTCCAAGCATGTTGTCCAAGTGTATCCATGGCTACCTTTCATTGGTTTAGTTGCACTTTGTGCACCAAAATTCTGCAAAAACCGGAGTTAACCCTAACCTTTCAAAGAAGCCCTAAACTGCAAAGATGGCTCCAAAGAGAGCCCCTACTTGAGACGTTATAGAGATTATCCCTTGGGCCTTGAAAAGGGCTAAAAGATCCACAAATAAAGGAATAATTGCTGAACCATTTGAGGATACAAAAGGAGGAATCAGAAATGCTAAAACCCTACAACCCAACCAAACATTATTCATAACTCTGTATGAGAAAGGCTTCATGGAAAGGCCACTAAGCAATGCGTGGAACCTGGATTTGGCCAACTTGATCATTCCCAACTACTTCTTTGCCCCAAAGATTGTTGAGTGGACAACAAAAAGATAAGATGAGAAGACCAAGACAATAGAGGATGTTGAGAGGAATGTGGTTTTCACCTTGAATAAGGAGTTTTCCAAAAGAGTTTGGTTTGAACACATCAACCAAGATTCCCCTCAATTTGAGAACTCTAGCCCTGAAGTATAAAAAGGATAGGTATAATTATAGGGTAAAATGGCTTCCCATTACAAGATCAATAAGGTACCACGTAAATTAGATAAAACCCTAGAGGAAGAGGTAGAGCAACTTGATATGGATAAATTCAAAGGCTACTATAAAGAGATATACCAAGCATTATCCCTAGACATGGATATTGATGATCAACCAAAAATATCACAAGGAGCCATAGTTTTTGCTAGTGATATTTAGAGTTCACATATGAATAGGCTATTTAATTATGAGAAGTACCTAGCCCAGAAGATGCATGATGATTTTTCAAATTTCAAGAAGTCAGGGGCAAAAAAGACCTTAATGACATGTTCAATTATACATCCACAATGCTCCATCTATTTGTATGTGTTGGTCAGAGATTGGGATGATAAACTGTGAATCAAACATACATCCCAAAATCTCATTGATGATCAAGTTAAATGAGCATAAATGTGGTCAATCCACATAGACAAACATCGTCAGCATTCTCAATATAATGTTTTTGGGACCCACTTTGTATTAAACCAAAGGGAACTATTAAGAACAACTAGGGTTACTAGTTTTCTTCTTTAATATTATGCATTGATAAGGATGTATGGAATTATAGTGGTCCCTTACATATTGCCTTGCTGTAATGTCCCCATTCTCGGAGTGACATTTTGATGACTTGATTCTAGCCCATCCAGCATTCCCGTGGGTTAGATGGCGAGATAAGGGAATGATATTGGCCATGAGAATCATAAATTTTGGAGAGGAATTATCCTTAACAAAAAAATAAAGCATTACGCTGATCATATTTTATTAATATCTCATGGTCCACTTGCGAGTCAAAGCAAACAAGGAGGTCCACTTGCAAGTCAAAGAAAATAAGGAGGTCTACTTGCAAGTCAAAGCAAACAAGGAGGTCAATTCTCTCTCCTAGGGCAGTTTAGGAGACTTAAGGGAGAAGGCAACCAATATTTTAGTAAATAAAATCAAATCCTTGGATAAAGACGGTTTAGTTGCCTTTGCCATGAAGTCATTGAATATTTTAATGGAAACAAATCAGATCTTCCCTAAGGGTGGTTTAGGTGCCTTAGCCATGAAGTCATTGAATATTTTAATGGAAGCAAATCAGATCTTCCCTGAAGGCGGTTTAGGTGCCTTAGCCCCAAGTCATTGAATATTTTAATAGAAACAAATTAGATTCTCCTTCTAAGGGCGGTTTGGACTAGGAGCCTTATTTAAGCAAGGCATGGAGGGTTGTGAGATGATTATGTTTGGTATTGTTATTTTGAAAAAACATCTTAAAGAGAGTTCTCTTGGCTGGAAGCAATTTTCAGTCTATTCAAGGTGGTGCTCCCTTGAATACAGTGGTATGGTGATGACCCCATTCCACCATGAGAGGTGAATTCACACAGAGTTCATCACAGAGCTTCATTGACATGCTTTGGTGGAGTTAGGACCTTGAAGATAAGGGTTTGAAGACTGGTTTTGTTGCAGGTCCAAGAAGAAATCAAGAAGATTGAACCATATTTGGACTTCAAAGAACAAATCGCCTCTTTTTGCATATTGAGCTTCAGTTTTGTGGAGTTTGCATTTGTGGGTTGGCTGGAAATCTACATCAAATTATCTCAGGTTGCTGGAAATCAAGTTTCAAACTTGACATCAATCATATTTCAACCTTTTACAAGCATAGGAGGCAAGCTGGGTTAATTCTCTACCTTTCTCAACTAGGCAATTCCATATTTTGAGCTATTTTTGCAATCTTTGAAGAGTTTCAGCATTTTTGGGCCATCTACAATCAAATACAGATTGCATACCAGCTGCTACAGAGTTTAATCTGTCATATCAGACCACCATCAGTGCTGCTACACCCTTATTTCAGTCAAAGATCGAAGGGTAGTTCATCAAGACTACCTAGGGTTTCATCCTTCAATCTCTTGGATAGGGTTTGATATATATTTTGGCTATTTTGCATACTGTATGAGTTCTGATTTTCTAAATCAGATTATCTGATTGTAAGCTGCAAGCTATACTCTATTTGTAATCAGATTATTGATTCAATTAGAAGCCATCATCGTTCCCTAAGTATGTTACTTTCATAAGTGGATTGATTTGCTTACAACTTCGTCATTTGGTATTTTGTTTCATGAATCTTTTTATCTACATCTAAATATTAAGCCAGCAAGGAGAAAAATTTGATTGTGATAAGGTAGGCTTCTTACACTTGCATTGTACCAGACACGGTTGCCTTGTTAGAGGCCAAAAGGCAAATGTGTTCAGCAGATAAATAACACTTCAAGGACACCCGCAAGAAGGATTTTGTCCTAGGACAAATCAAAATTGATGATTTCACTATTTGGGGAAGAGAAGGGTTTGACAAAGTTTCTGAATATATTCATCTCCTCAACATACTCATGGATGTGCTGAGAGATTATGACCCTGAAAGATTCATCCATCATCTAAGGAGAGAACAGAACAGGTATGGATGCCAGCATGAATAAAAATGAGGCAGAAGACCTGATCAGAATTATGTTGATAATATAGATAAAAAGATCAGGAGAAATGGGTGGGTAATGATCAATTCAGCTGAAAGAATAAGAAGAATGCGAGACTCATCCTATCTTGGGGCCTTCCCCAATGTAACTAACAAGATTGAAAAAATGAAGATATTGCTAGGCAATATTTAAATGGTTGGGAAAATACCAAAAAGTGTGACACCTACAAAGAGGGAAGATCAATTCAAAGTTTTGGAAGAGAGACATATGCATAGGCCTGCTTTATCTATGGTCTCTATTAACCAACCCTCTATGCAAATGGAAGAAGGACAAGAAGGGCATCGGCCAAATTCCTCATTCAAATCCAACATCAAAAACACAATGAACAAAATTCAATGCTTCTCTTTGCAAACACATTGAAAGGCTATGCTAGCATTTGGTTTAGTGTATACAGCCTAGATTACACTTCGTTTGATCCACTGGTAATGGCCTTTTTTAAGTTCTCCTCCCCAAGCACACCTGACGAAGCCAAGAAGTTCTAATCCAGACCAACTTTCAACCTAGATTAGAATACTCTGGCCATATAGACTATTGCCCTAGAGCATGACAAACCAAAAGACGATTACAATCCACAAGGATTAATAGGCCAATTATTGGTGAATAGAGCACAGGATGTATCAACCCTGAAGCAGCTTTGTTAGCAGTTCACACTGCTTAGTTTAGTGAAGCCAGAACAAAAATGCAGGTAGATATGATCAAAAAATGATTGAGATTTGAAATATGGACCTAAAAGGAGCATTGAAAGAGGCAAACCCATTGGTGAGCAAACTCCAAGCCCAAGCCCAAACAATGGAACAGAAAGAAATAATGCCTCCTGTAAGTACATCACGGGAAACTGGAAAGCAATGTTTCAAAGCAAAAGAAAAACAAATTAAAAGACTTGTTAAGAAAGTCTTAGGAGAGGGAGAAAGAAGCCATAAACAAGAGTAATGAATGCCAGAGGGATAGTATTGAGCCACAACTATTAGGGATCAATAGTAAATAGATTCCTAGAGTACACCAAATGAAAAAGATTCATAAAAATGCTATGTTGTAGGGAGTGCTAATAAAATATCAGCAACTGCATCTCAATCGTGATTTCCATTGAAAAATATGACAGACTCTTTGAAACCAAAAGAAAGGTTGCTAAGTATGTCAAGTTCACCATCAGTAACAAGAAGCAAAAGGTGCATAAGAATTTAAATCATCATTGTCACAATTACTCGCCGATGTAGATCCACCACATTTAGCACTTTATTGCAAATAAAACAGAGAAATCATGGTCCAAAAAGCTGTCTACAAGGTCATAATCACCAAATGTAGCACACTAGCCTTTTTAATTAGTATACTCAAAATCAGGGTCCAGCAAGCTGTCTATGTTTCTAAAATCTACATCACTAATGAACCAAACTGCCCTTTTTACTAGTACGCTTAAATTTGTGTAGGTGTAATGCTAACAACATTGCTGTTACTACAGCACTGTGTAATGAGTCTTTTTATTTTTAGCAAATTAGAGTAGCATAGCCACTTATGGCCTGGAGTTCAGTCTAGATGGTTCTAGCAACAACAGTTCCTCACTCTTGCCAACTAGGTTGTGTTGCGACACTCTGTCTAATATGCTGGGTTGCCCAGTCACAACCCTGCAAGACTCTGGATAGGAATGGAGAGGGGGCTGCTGCTGATACGACCGTCAAGGGTGAACTCCAGTGAGTAAGTTTCCAAAAATAAAGAAGTCATCACATAATATTATCGCACAATAACGGTGCATGCAGTGTTACAGTGGGTATCAATGTAAGTAAGTTGAGAAGGCTCGAGCCCATAATGCAGGGGTATCTTAAATGATCGGGGACTAAGAAACTACACCTAGAGCCAACACAGCACGTCAACATCATGAAGAAGGCAAAACATCAAAGTTGGGTATCTATTTCCGTATGTATCCACAAAAACACTGATCAAAAGTTCAATTTTCCGCATAAACGCAATCTAGCCACCAAAATGTATGGGAAAAGTAGCTCAAAGGAAGAGCGGAGCAGCAGTAATGGTTACAAGGCCCGGCTGCTCCCTGGAAATTTTTAAACAATGGAAACGCAACTTACAATTTTTCTCGAAGTTGAGGGGTATCTTTGGATGTGCCGAGATCGTTTACAAGGCGCTTGAAAGAAGATACTGCAGTGTTAATTTTGAAGATGCCTCCTGCAACTGCATCGGGTGAGCTCGGCTGCTGCATGGATGTACTCCCGCCCTGCCTTCTCGGCAGAGGTCGACCGGTCTGTAGATCTTGAAAGCTCATTTTCTTTCTCTACTTGCGCTCAATTGCCATGTTGATAACTATACAGTGAAGCCCCGTCAGTCTAAATAAGGAAAATAGCCTTTGCCCATTTATTAAGCACTTTTCTGTTCCGTTATTCAAATTAGTTACCGAGGCGTCCTTGGCTGCAAGCCTGGACATGTGAGTCCCACATCACAGTGCCCATTTCCACCCACTTAGTTGACTAACGACTCGTCTTTCGGCCAAAATACAGAATTATTTCCCAACAACAATCAGACTCCTCGTGCACTCCGTGTTGACTGCTAGGTGTTGCAAGCCAGAATCATACATACAAATAAAACAGGTGGAATGGAATGCATTGGATGCTACGGGTTTTTTAAGAAGGGTTTAAGCAATTTATTTTTTAACACTGTTAAGGGAGAGGGCCAGATGGTGGAGCGGTTGGATAAGAGCTCACAGTCTGGGTCCTACTTAATAACAATATAAGATCTATCTTTCTTTTTTTTCTCAAATTTAGATGAATGTAAATAGATATTTTTATTTGTATAATATATACATTAATTAATTAAAACTGAGTTGATATGTACAAAACCTATTTACATTTCAATCACCATAGATTTGACAACTGATCAACTTGTAAATACATTTGAACATATTACAAATAAAAATGTTTCATTAGTCCTTCTTGATTGACAAACTTATTGTTCCACCATGTCCAACTGTACCAGTCTTTTAACAAATTTACTTGCAAATATTGAAAACCAACTCTGAGACTCACTATGCAATACAATTTTACAAAATCAGGACTCATTATTTCAACCATATTTCACAATTAAACATGATATTTAATAAATCTATATAAAATAATAAAACATAAAACAATTTCAAATTTCTCATATTAGTATTCAAATCACACTATAACTAATATTGCCAACCCAAATTTATAATCTCTCAAATCACATTAATGCGTACCATTCACAGCCCAATTCATATCACTTCTACTACTAATTCAAGTATGCACCCTCAAATTCCCTCCAATAATTAAAATTCTCCACTTGCACCTATTTTTTCAAATTTATATAAGTAAGTTTGCCATTATTTATACAAGTCACCACAAATGTGTGTTGCAAGCTACTTGTTTCATAATTCAATTTTTCTGGTTTCTTGAAGACTAATTCAAGAAAGCTCTTCCAAAAAAAATTCATACACCTATTGCAACTTCCACAATATGTATATTTCAAAGTTGTTTTAAGATTATGTATGCATATAAATTGTTCAATGTATGATTATTATTCATATGTATCATGATTTTCTTCAAAAACATTTCCATACATATGTATCATTCCACATTTCATCCTTACTTTACACATAGACACATCCGACCAAAAGATAGGTGTATAAAACCCTTAACGGTCGAGTATATGATAACATCAAAATGCTATATATATTGCAGAGATAGATAGATAGATGGAAGAGATATATATATTGATGCTTCATATAGCCTTCTTCATTTACTTAAATGGATTAGATGTATGGTTTGTTTGTTCTTCAATTACAGTGACTTTTACATGTATGATAATGTTGTTTCAATTTATATCATAATGTTGTTTCTAAAAGGGTTATAAATATTAGTAGCATCTCTACACATACAACATAGTAATTACTTACCCAACAAAAACATAGTAATTACTTAGGTTTTTAACCTTGCAGTAAATAAACCATTCCCTTAAAAAAATAGATAAGTAAAAAAAATTATCTTTTAACATCATATTTTGTACTTTGCATAATTGTAAACATTAAATATTTCATAAATGAAATAACATTGCTTTTCAACTTGAAAATGAGATACATCTTTCCACTTTCAGCTTCACGTATATTATTACAATTATGTGAAGAATTGACAATTAACTATTAAGTTCAAGGTCAGGAATTCCATATCTGAATTATTTTTTTGTTTCACAAGCCTCAACATGTCATCTACAAGAGGGAGAGCATCACCCAAGCGCTTTACCTCCAACCACAAATCGTCAATCCTTTGCACACCTTCCAACTAGAAGTGGCCCTACCCTTCAACGAAGAGTATAGTCTATTAACCCCTAGTATTGTCATATGAGTTTCTAGTGTTGTGTCCTACATATGTAGACTTTATCTACTGAACCCATATTTCTCTAAAGGGGTTTTCCATTTTGAGGCATTATTAGCAATAATGCCTTCTTTTTATTTGATATGGTTTTATGCTCAAGGGTTCAAGCTTACACATGAGGTAAAGCCACTTATTAAGCCCACACAGTTGCAATCAAGTCAAGGGTCTATACTCAAGGCGTGATGCATTGAGACGCTACATGGCAGCTCTGCATGCTTACTAAAAGGAATGAGTGATGTTTTCTTCTCATCAAGTGCTCACCCTCCCACATTACACGTCTCAAGAAAGCACAACCCAAAGGAGGTTTTGAGCATCACAAGCAATATGTGATGCGTGGTTGGCCGGAACTCTTGGCGGGTCCACTACGAACAAAAGGCAAAATGCCAATGAGTGGCCTACCTGCGTGTGCCCTAGAAATGAATGCTCATCACTGGCACTCAAATTATGAAGGCTCATAGGTAGTTATTGATCAAATCATGGAGGAGCAGGTGGCATCATCACCCTCATTAGGGGTTGCTCATGATTCCCTAATCCATTTCAACATTCTAGATGGAGTTGAGTCTGACAAGCGCATGAGTGGGGAGTCTTTTCAGTTGTGGTAGTTTCCATATCGTTAGGGATGGCTTTTCATATTTAAGCCCTATTTGAGGAGGCTCTCCTCTAGTCACTCCATAACTTATTAGACTGAACTCAGAAGGAATAGTTTTTTTCTTATGTAACACACAGACCTTAGTATGTTATTTTTGGGGAAGAATAGAAACTAAATTCATAGAATCGTGTCATGTTTACCTCTGTTATGCATTTATCTCTATTTATTTTTTTGAATTCCTTGTCTATGTTTATCTAAAGTGTTTACATTTGAAGATTATTCTCTTTCAGCTTTTAGAATTTCAATTTTCTTAATATATGTAGGGTTTTGAACCATATTTAATACTCTTTCAAACTTCTGCATAAATTATTTTAATTGAGATTTTATTATGCTATATCAAGCTTGAAATGTTGTAAAAGCTTGGTGCATCACCTTAGAATAATTTGTTTTATACATTTGTTTTTCATTCCTTCTCCCTGTTCCTCCCCTTGTTAACACAACAAAGAGCCAGGTTCTAAAATCTCAAAGGTTGTTCTACGAAGCACATCGGTCCCCATATGTAGAATTTCCCATAAACTATCTCATAAGCGTCAACTTTAGAGATCAACATTTTTTTCTGGCACGTTCGATGGGACCGAAATACTTTCAACCAATAAAGAAGTAGGTTCATGAGCTAGAGACCCATCACTAGATCATCGACAGAGAGTAATCCCAGATTACTCTTACCTTCACTGGTGACTATCAGATCAAAAATAAATTCAAGAAATAAAGCAACACAGACACCAACATAAGCTCAAGCACAACAAATGGTTGTCTAGGACCACCCCAAAACTTTGTAGCATGGAATAGTGATAGCCTGCTCATTCCTCCAACCCCTCCAATATTATGGGATCTCATTCCCGCTAACGCTCTGAAAGCACTCCCTAAGTTCAGTGGAGAGGATTGCAAGACACCAATGGAACATCTAAAAGATGTCATTGATGTGTGCATGGTTCATCATGTGACAGAGTAGAATGTCACCTTAAGGTTGCTCACTACTTCCCTTAAAGGGAAAGCACTCGACTGGTATAGATCCCTAGCCCATAATTCAATTACTACATGGGATCAACTCGGAGATAGCTTTTTGAAATATTTTCAAAGAAAGGTGACCGGTCTTCCTTACTCCAACAATTGATAACCATCAAAAGGGCTCCTTTGGAAGTTGTCATAGATTTCAACACCATGTTTCATAAAACCTAGCAAAGGATACCCTTAACAGTTGGATCCCCAATGAGTATGGCTATTGTTTTCTACTTGAAGGCTTTAAACTTTGATATAGTTGTAATGATTTCAATCATTAGGAGCACAAGCCCTTCTAAACACATATGACTTGTCTATTAGAGTTAAGAACAATCTTATAAATGCTGGAAATCTCCCTCCTTGGCCACTTGTGTCGGTTTTCCCTAAAATACCACCTCTACCACTTGAACATTCTCCCAATACATATGCCACGCCTCCTTCAATGTATGTGTATCCCAATGCATAGACCAATGAAGTTGTTTTTGCATCCTTAGTTGCAAAAGTGAGCGACATGAATTTATTGTGAACCTTTTCAAATGAGATACTTGACCTCAAAAGGTAGAAAGTTGTGCCACCTAAGCCCCCTTACCAGAATTTTCAAGGCAATAAACCTCCCTTCCATCATAATTAATACTATGGAGGGGTGCGAGCAAATAATCAATCCCAACCTTAAAATTAGATAGTTCTAGTCCCCACTATGCTTCAAACTATAATATTGAATCATAACAAATAAATCGTAGTTGGTTAGAATAATTTGGTGGATGACTTGAATGTATGGTGTTTCCCATGCAATGATGCATATATGCCCTAGAATTTCCCTACGGGTAATCTCCAATAGAGGATCTCAAAATAGCATAATCGATGAATCACTATTGATACAAGCACAGGTCCCTATCAATCCCCAAGAGTGAAAAATGTTATCCTAGTGGTGTAGATGTAGGGCATGTCCCTTGAACAAGAAGGATAAATTGCTTCAGACCACACTCTATTTTCTTGGATGGAGGGAGAGGATGCAATGTTCACCAATGATGCATCAACGTCTAAAACCCCTCAAGTTTAGTCAAATTATTTCACCCGGTCTAAAAGGAGATTGACCAGAGAGCATGTACCTCTTACGTTATAACCTAAGCTAGCCCCTAAAAAGAGTCTAAAACCATCAGTATTAGTTCTAGTGTTCCAAAAGAAAAGCAAGGAAACAGTGAGCAAGGTAAAGGAGTCAAAAGCACAAATAGCCAAACTGCTCAATGGGTAAAAGCACAAAGATGAGTCCACTTGAGGTGGAAGTTTTGGCCTTGGAAAAATGCCAAAATTGGGCTCAACGAAATGGGATCCCAATTTTTAATAATCGGAATCTCATTTAGCATTAGGGTCCCGAGCCTAAAATTAAAACAAGATCCCGATTTCTAAAAATTGGGATCCCATTTAGTTTCGTTGTCCCAAACCATCTCGAAGGAAACGAGATCCCAATTTTTAGAAAATGGGATCTCAATTTCTATGAATCGGGATCTTGTTTTCTAAAAATCAGGATCTCTTTTTTTTTAAATCGAGATCCTGTTTCCTAAAGGTATTTATTTTAAAAAGACCAACGCAACCTCATTTTTCACTACAACAGCTCGAGATCTCAATTGAGCAAGGGCGACAAAAGATTCCAAGTAAGTCCTACCACCATTTTCTATGTGTTTTTTTTTCAATTTTTTGATTATCAGTTTGTTGGCGTTTCAAATCCCACCTCTAGAATGCAGTTTGGAAACAGATAGCTATGTGCAGTAAATTGCTCTTCAAATTTGGAGGGGAAGCTCCCTCTTTTGCTGAGTTTGCTACAAGAAAGTAAACTAAAGCTAATTTTCCTATCTTTTTGTTTTAGTTGCGAGAACACAAGGTTATAGATCTCTTGACGTTGCAGCTGAGGTTTTCTCTTTAATAAAAACTATCAACTCCAACTAACTTACGCTAAAGACATTTCTAACTTCTCAAGTAAACGCAGAGCAAGAGAGTTTAGAAATGAACAAGATTTGATTCTCTGACACATATGCTTAGATAAACCTTCTTCCAACATACATCTACTGAATTTCAATGCAATGTGAAAAGGAGATCATATAAGCAAAACACAATAAACGAAAATCTGAGACTTTATATCGGGGCAACAAAGCAAGCACAAGACTTTTTTCCTCAAACTTCAGGCACAAGAGATTACAATTATGGGACAGCAAGTTGTAGAAAAATACATGCAACATGCGATCAAACCATATCAACACTTGACACAAGATACATGCACTAAACAAGGATTTGTAGCTAAAAGAGGCATGCAAACTTGCTCTTAACACAAAGTGAACTGAAACTAAACAATAACAAACTTGAAGGCATAGGCTCAACAATTTGTTATCACAAGCATGATTAAAGAAAAATGAGCAAAGGCTACTCTTATTTATAACTAAGCAGAGGAGTAAGGAACCCTAAAATCTTCTTTCTTTTACAACTAATACTTGCCAACATGCAAGCTTTATTTCTAAAACTAAAAGAAGATAAACATCTACAACTAAGAAAACATGAAAAACAGGAAATGCCAACTATTACATTTGTTTTCTTTCTTCTTCAAAGAATGGATAAGAATTGAGACAAGAATAGAAATAAAGTGTGAGATAAGAATGGAAAGAAAACTTGGAGAAAGCTTCTAGAAGATTGTTGCTTTAAATCTCTATCACATCCACCAAAAAACGGGAAACTGCCTCTCTATCAGGAGAGTTGATACTATCTATAGCCATATTCTGCTTTTCTAGGATCTTCTCCTCTTTTGCAATCAAACTTAGAAAATCTTTGACATCTTCAGCTTCTTTATGAGCTCTATTCTTGAAAAACATCATTTCCCCAAAAGATGACTCACTAATTGATAAATTGGCGGCTCTGCAACTTTATGTTTTTGACACTTCTCTTGATTCTCCCACGGAAGATTATTGTACAACTTTTTCCAATACTTATCCTTTCGCTCATACCACTCCTTTTCACATTTTTCAACTGAGATGATGATGTTTTATGTCCATGATGGTACTAAAATTACTTTCCAACATCGTTCGTTTAGATAATTATGATACAAAACTTGTTTGGTTCTGAATCCGATGGGAGATTAATCCATGCTGAAAAACTTGAAGATTGACTGTAATCTTGCCTATATTTAGACAAGTTTTGCACAACCTTCTATTTTTAGCTTGTTGATTTATCTTCTTCAAATGGATGAAAATTTTCAAAAAAATTCTAAGATATGGGTTTTATTCAAAAAAATTTTACAAGCCAACCCAGATCGTTTGTTTTTTAAAATTTTGAGTGTAGACTGTAAAAGCAACAAACCCTAATTTTCTCTGAAAAAGCTGGCACCCGTGTTTTGTTCAGAAGCACATTTTGGATGAACCCATTTGATCGGATGTTAAAAACCTTGAAGTCTCACTGAAAAAGCAACCACTTGAAATTTCTCTGAAAAAGTTGTGATATGGGTTATGTCAGAAGAATGTTTAAGAAAGACCCAGAAGATTAGAAGTTGAGAATCTTGAAGTTTTCTCTGACATGCAAATAAAAAGCAGTTGCTGCAACTTTGAAAAAGTTCTTCAAAAATTATCCAGAAGATAGAACTAGTATAGCCCAACTTGCTAAAAATTGAAAACAATGACCTTCTTCAAAGAATAGATGTTTTGGATGAACAAGCGTTAAAAAGTAGGCTTCCTTGTGTGTTGGTCTGAAAATTCTTTGAAAAACTAACAAGTATGAGTTCTTGAATCTTGAAAAGAGAAGTTTTAAATTGCTACTCTACTTTTCTTTAGACGCCACCTACAAGAAAATATGAAGAATGAAATACAAAGGTGCCTTAAATAAGTTTTATCTTGAGAAAAACAACTTTCTTTTGCCCTAACTCTTCAAAACCCTAACTCTCAGCTTATGCATTGAATGTGGATGTTTCTTATTCACTTGAAATATTGAAATTTCAAATTTTTTGACTAAGGCATGAGAGTTTGGGTGCCCTTCTTGGCTAGAGGCACCTATCTCTTTCAGACTTAGCCATTTTTCCATTACTTTCAAATTTTCCTTGATTTTTAACCCTTATTTGATTCTAATTTCCGGCCTCTAGATTGATCCGACGGACGAGCTGAATGTTTCATCTCAGAGCCTGATTGAATCTGACAACATTGTTCTGGAGACAAATTTTAGCAAAAACATCATTTGATCCTTCAAAATGTTGGGTGCCTATTTCCTCCAGGGGCGCCCATCTTCACCAGTGTTAGCCATTTTATGAGCTTCAAGTTCTTGCTTGTCTTTCGACCTTCAGATGAATTCATGATTTTAGGGGCTAAACTGATCAGATCGATTGGTTGTTAGGTTCACTGGATAGCCGAGAAGAATCTGGAGGGGGCCTCTTGGATACTACATCTCCGAGAAAGTTGATTTGAAGCTTCAAAAGCTTGGGCGCCTTTCTTGACTGGAGGCGCCTATCTTCCTCAGAGTTAGGTTTTATTTGAAGTTTTTATCCTTTGCTTTTGACTTGTCATTTCTCTCATGTTTTCTCCTCTATTCATCCCTTGACATCTGACGACTGCCAACTCCGACAAGCGTGTTGATGGTTGCATTGGAAAGCTTGATCAAGTTGGAAGAAGTCACGTTGGAGACATCTTTTGTAAATTCATTCATTTGACAACTCAAAAACTTGGGCACCTATCTCCTTCTAGGGTGCCCATGGCTACCAAACTTAACCATTTTTTTTATCTGTTTTCACCTTGAAGTTTGAAAACCTCTTGTCACAGCCTTTGTTCACTCTGAGTTGGGTGCATATTCTCTCCAGGGGCGCCCATGATTGGCAGAGTTAGAAACCTTTCTGAAATTTTCAATTTTCTTCCTCGTTTGACGTGCAACCCTTTGCCTGGTTGTCGAAAATGAAAAAATTTCTAAGGCATGAATGTATGGGCGCCTATTCTTGACAAGGGCGCCTGAAGTCTCCAGACTAGCCAAAATTTCTCATTTTCAACTTTTTCCAACTTCCTCTCTCTATTCTCTGTTCTTCGTGCGCGTTCATCATTAGCAGCTTATGTTCAGTGTTTGTATATCTAACTCTGGCACCTGGCAGCTAGTTGACTGACCTCCATTGATGACCTTGGATCTCCAGAAAAAGCTGAATAGACCCACTAGGGAAAAACTGATATTTTCATGATTCTAATTGCACCAACCTGAT
The DNA here is from genome assembly GCA_007115665.2 of Sequoiadendron giganteum. Lineage (NCBI taxonomy): Eukaryota > Viridiplantae > Streptophyta > Pinopsida > Cupressales > Cupressaceae > Sequoiadendron > Sequoiadendron giganteum. Next base: position 306,758,376 of record CM021107.1, read on the forward strand.
GAGGAAGTATTTTGAGCCAATCAAAATCAGTCTCAACCCTAGAAGCCAAAATTTCTAGTTTTAGAAAATTTTGCTAGTATTTGTTTCAAAAGAAACCCAAAAAGAGTGTATATTTTTAGAAAACTGCTAAAAATAGAAATTTTCCTAAAATTTAGGGTTGAAAAACTAAAATCTAGGTTTTGTAGATTTGATAGTTCTGAACCGACCCAGATTGTTAGATTGTGAAAATTTCAAGTTTTTGACCCCCATGCAAGACATGCAAACCCTTATTTTGACCTTTTTGACAGATTTTAACAAGACTTTAACTCATTTCTTCAAAGTGCCTAAGTGTAGCAAAAATTTTAATTTGGGGTACAACATAGTTATGAATCTAGGTTTTTTTGCATTTTTTGTATTTGTATAGTGATAGTGTTTTCTTTATTTCAATCCACCTACAAAGAAATGAACCCCTCATTAGTTGAAATGAAACAAAAAAAACATCAATGGCCCTCACTAATTGAAATCAAACAAAAAAATAAACCTTAAATTGAAATTGAACATTAAAATCAACCCTAAACCCTAATCAAACAAAAAAAGCTACCTTATAAAACCAAAAAAAAACCTTTCAAGCCTAAATTGAAATCAAACAAAAAAAATGCCTTTGAAAACCAAGAAATTTTCAAGGTTTGATTTGCATTGCTTTTGTTTTAAATCTGATTGCTTGAATATTTCAAAATATAAAAAAAACAGTTGCATTGCTTTATGTTTTAAATATGATTGTTTGAATATTTTAAAATGGAAAAAAAACATTTGCATTGCTTTATGTTTTAAATCTATATGCTTGAATATTCAAATTCTATAAATTATATTTCATTTCCATATTAATACCTACTCTCTAACATATTAACATACATATAGTTTTCTATCAGAGTAATCCTTGAACCTCCTTTATGATTTAGGTTTAAAAAACTCACAAGGCAATCTGGAATCAAACCAATCAATATTCCTTTTTTTGCATGAGCTCTTAATAACTTTCCAAAATAGAAAAAGTTATAAATGTGCAAAATTTTCCACCCATAAACATTCAAGAATTTATAATCTTTTCCTCATCCAAATCACTTCAAACATTAACATGATGCATTCTTAACACTACCTCAAGCTATGCTCAAAATTGAAAAAGCCAATTTAAAATTATGGTGAAATGAAATAAATTTATATACCACAAATTGGTAACTATAAACTAAAAATAAATAAATAACTAAACTAAGCACTTTTCTAAAATGATGCAAGATTAGGTCACACTGCCTAGGGATGCTCCTACATAAATGTTGCATAATATGTAAAGACCACTAGATGTATTGAGTGGTAGACTAAACTATATACTAGAGCCTTCCTATTAAAGAAAGAAGACCAAAAGTATACTCATCAAACAACCTATTTTCTTACAAAATAACCACATCTATAAGGGAAGATACAAGGAAGTTAAAAACCACCTTCCTCTTGTTAGGGGCTTTAAGGCCTCAAACATTTCAAGAGAGGCTTCTCATGAAAGGGGAGGATGAAGGCTTCTCATGATAAGATCGTACAAGATTATAATATGAATGAGATTACTTGAGAGGTTGGTTAGTCGAAACAAGAGTTATCTCAATCAACTGTTCCACAAGGAAATGTTGTCCTGTGAAGAAAAAATGGTTTGCTAAATGACTCAATGCCATTTCACATTACGGGTATAGTTCAAAGGCTCTACGCATATTTTCCATTCCTTCATGAACACTACCTTTTTCACTAACTTGCAAGTCCATTATTCCAAGGGCCACCCAAGCTTCAACATTTTCAAGTTCTAGTTGTCATCATGCTCAAAATGAAGAACCCCAATGTTGTTTAACAATTCAATAAATGTTTTTCTCTAAATATAGGCATTTCTATAAATTCAAGGGTAGACCATAGATACTATCCTAAATTGTCAAAAGTGGGTTAATATAGGGAGAATGTAGCACTATAAATTACATAGACCATAATATTAGGTGTGATGGATCCCAAAGTGATAGGTAAAGTAATTAAAAACCACAAATTTCATTGAACACATTGTCAAATTCTTCAATGATAAGTTCAAATTGTGGTTACTACAAAGCTTGTTATGTTTTAACTTGCTACTCTACCTTCCCTTAATAAATGGTGTAAGGTATTTGGAAGGAACTCATTTTGGAAGCCTTTTATGTTTCAAAATGCAACTAACATCGTAGTTATATCATGACTAGCTCAACCAATAATAATTTTATAGAACATTGCAACCTTTTGATAACCCTTTAAAATATTAACTTATAGTAAACACACATAGCTGAGAAATATAGTGCTTCATGATTTACCATGTATTTAGTTTGACATTGATGTAAAAATAATTAGTTAAAGCTAGAAGCACTATCTTGCACTTCACCAAATCTTATCCTCTTAAGCCATCTAGTGTTTTGTCCTAGGACCTTACTTCATAGATCCCCTTAAGCCATCCTATTAACCTAAACCCTAAAGCTTAAAGCCATCATTTTTTCCTAAGACCTTAATTCATAGATCCCCTTAAGCCATCCTATTACCCTAAACCCTTAACCCTAAAGCCATCATTTTGTCCTAGGACCTTAATGAAATTTGGTTTCCTTGGGAAACTTCACAAAATTTTATCCCCTTAAGCCATCATTTTTTCCTAGGACCTTAATTCATAGATCCCCTTAAGCCATCCTACGAGGACCCCTTAAGCCATCATAATTTCTCCTAATTTAATGTAACTTTTTAATGATATTTCACATCACATTAACAATTATTTGTTTTCTCACTTACATGCCTTATACATAGATGAGCCTTACACATGTTTTCATTTGTATTCAATTAGGTCATTTATATTGAATGGTTTAAGGGGATTTTTAAACATGTATCTTACATTTGGAAATTTATAATTTAATGCAGGTTCACATATATAGATCATGGATCAATTTGATATTGATAATATCCTCAATCAACCTCCTCAGCCCCCTTCACCTACACGCCCTCCATCTCCACCCCCTCCACCCCCTCCACCTCATAACCCCCCTAACCCCCCATATCCACCACTTGGATCTAATGAGGATCGCTTGCGATCATGAATCAATGATAATGTTAGATCCATTCAAGAGCAAATCAATGTTATTCAAAATAAAGAAGTGATTCCACCACATTTGAGGCATTTTGCATCTAATATGCAAAATGTTTTTGATGTTGTTAGGTCCATTGATGTGGACTTAGACATGCATCAAAAATGGCGAGAGGAGAGGAGGCAATTCTATTCTGAAAAGGAAAACAAAGATATATGATGAGATGCAACAAAGAGCCGCAACACTTGATCAAGACCTAAGGAAAACGACGACAATAGTGAAAACAAAATGATATTGAATTTTGATGTTGGGGTTTTCATTTGATGATAAGACAAAAATTTGTTAATAGTATAATGATGAGACAAAACTTTAGTAAGAAATATTAAATAATCTATTAATTAATATTGTATTGAATTTTTAATTGGTGTTTTTTTTAATTATAATTTTAAGAGGTGTAGATGATGGATTACATTCACACATTTTGAATTTTTTTAGAATTGTTTTGATATACTTAGTTTGTGATACATATATATAACATTTTTAAGTTGTCAAAAAATTATATCAAGCAATAATGCACACACTTAGTGAATTTATTTGGCTTCAATGTTGATGATAACATGATCATCAACATAAAAAACTACTATCACAATGTTATCATCATTAATTTTTATATAGATATTTGAATTAGAACAACTCCTTACTTTATATATTTAACTTAATGAAATTTGGTTGCCTTGGGCAACTTCACCAAATTTTATTCCCTTAAGCCATCATTTTATCCTAGGACCTTAATTCATAGATCCCCTTAAGCCATCCTATGAGGACCTCTTAAGCCATCATAATTTATATAATTTTTAATGAGATTTCATATCACATTAACAATTATTTGTTTTCTAATTTGTAACATGCCTTAGACATAAATGAGTCTTAGGGATTTTTTCATTTGTATTTTATTAGGTCATTTATATTGAATGGTTTAAGGGAATTTTAAAGAAAATGGTTTAAACCCTAAACCCTAAAGCCATCATTTTGTCTTGGGATAGTTAAGCCATAGATCCCTTTAAAACTAGATACTTAGGACCCCTTAAGCCACCATATGCTATTAATTACCTCATAAATGTACATTTTAAAAAATAGTTATATTTAAATTAATGAAATTTGGTTGCCTTGGACAACTTCACCAAATTTTATCCCCTTAAGCCATCATTTTCTCCTAGGACCTTAATTCATAGATCCCCTTAAGCCATCCTATTACGACCCCTTAATCCATCCTACAAGGACCTCTTCAGCCATCATAATTTCTCCTAATAAATTAATGTAATTTTTAATGATATTTCACATCACATTAACAATTATTTGTTTTTTCATTTGCATGCCTTAGACATAAATGGGCTTTTTGTGTATGTTTTAAGTTTATTTTTTAGTATGTACATGTATTAAAATTACATAGTTAGATATTAAATTTTGAAATTTCTATGTACATAGTCAAGTTGAATGATGCATGTATGCATTGTACATCCTATTTTTTTAATTTTAAACATGTATCTTAAATTTTGAAATATGTATGTAGATGCTCAAGTTGAATGATGTATGTATGTGTATGTATATGTATGTATCTTATTTAAACAAATTCGTGTATGTTTAAAATTTAACTATTTCTTGTAATTTTGTACTTGTTTGTTAATTTTGTATAATTTAATGCAAGTTCACTTATAGATCATGGATCAATTTGATATTGATGATATCCTTAATCCACCTCCACAACCCCTCCACCTCCACCCCCTCCACCTCATAACATCCCACCTCCACCACTTGGATTTGATGAGGCTCACTTGCAAGCACGGATCGATGACAATGATAGATCCATTTAGGATCAAATCAATGCTATTCAAAATGAAGCATTGATTCCACCACACTTGAGGTGTTTTGCATCTGTGATACAAAATGTTGTCGATGTCGTTAGGTCCATTGATATGGACTTAGATAGGCATCAACAATGGCGAGAGGAGAGGAGACAATTTTATTTAGATGGTCTCTCCTGCAAACAAATTTTGGACTTGAAAATAAAAAAACCCATCTTGTACCTTATTTTGTCGACCTTGTCACTAACCTACTCAATCCTGCAAATAAACCTAGAATATCGATGAGGTGGTGCAGACATCCACAATCGTATGCCAATTTTTGGGTGCGATGGTGGATGGTATTTGACCATCCACCACATGCTAATTTGAAGGTCCCTTTATAATTTTTGAGGAAATTATATACAGAGTTTGTTTTGGGGAAAAATCCCAATTATTTTGATTTTAAATCATTTCAAGGTGTTGGTTGCAACATGCCACAATAGAGGTTAGGGACGCAGGTTGATCCCCAATGCCTCGTGCATGCCCAACCTCTTGTAGATCCTCCAGCTCCTTCCATTCCTGCACCTATGCATCATTGTGCGGTGGTATCTGCATTATGATCTTTGAGTACGCTTGCAACCAACGTTAATTAGAAGACTTCTGAGATGATGGTTGGGGCTAGAGACCGCGACCACAGAGAAGCATTGTATGGAGTTGGTCCTAGTACCACTTCATGAGTGTCAACACCCCACATATGTACCAATTGTCATCAGGTATGCTATAGACCTGATCAGGCTACATCCAATTCAAGTGGACGTGGAGATTTTGGTGGAGAATCTAGTGGCATCAGTTCATACGTTGAGTTTCTTAATGTAGATCATCGCCCTGCAGACATTTCAACACAAGTATAAATATGCATGTACATGTTGAATTTATAAGAATTTTTTAAGCATGCATGTTTTTAATGAACATATATATCAAAAAAAAATTGTAATGTTTTAACAGTCAAATTGTTTGGTGTAGATGGTGACCGCAGGGGCATCATCTGATCGTTGAGTTTTTATGTTGACACTAGTGCAAGTCAGCAACCCTTATGGGGTATTTTGATTGATTTTTTAAATATATGAAATAATTATTTAAAATTAAATTTTTAATTTGTAATTCAATCATGAAAATGTGTTTTAAATATTTATGTTGGTTCAAGGGATTCATTTGACTTCCAAGTCAGTTCCACCTAAGGGGTTTTCGAGCGCTCCTCCATTGTCAAGTGTCTCGCATGAGGTGCAGGTACATGTATATTGTAAATTATTTAAAACTATACTTACAATTTTGTATTTTTAATTTACTATATATCAAACGTGCATGTACAAGTAAATTTTATAAGCATTATGTCTATGTATGTAGGTTGACACAACCATGAGAATGGAAATTGGACACACATTTGATGTCGCAAAAATTCAGGAGACATCTGAATTTCATGTTGTTTAAAAAAATTTCTACACATGTGTGCACAATTTGTTGGTATTTTAAATAGATTTCAATTTACCCTTATTGGTACACTTGAATATATAGTTTAACCTAATTCAAGTACACATGTGCTTTAAATTTGACCTTGTAGGAATTTTTTGGTGGCACTTTCTACCTTGATGAGATCACACCACCTCAACCAAGACATGCAAAGCAACCTCATATGGTAATTTAATTTTTTTATTATATTTAAAGTCAATTACAAATTATACATTGTGAATAACTTAAATTAAATTTTAAATTGAATATATATATGCTCATACATGTTAAATTATTTTTCTTTTATAGCATGAGACATGTCATGTAGCTGAGCATACACAACAACCTCTTACGATACAATTTAAATATGATAAATTATAATTAAATTGAATTAAATCATTTTCAATCATCTTGCATATGATTTCAACTTTCTTTCTCTTGTATGTAGATTGATTCGGAGCATGTAAAGACAGGTCAAGGTGCACCAGAGCATACAAAGTAGCCTCACACGGTAATTTAATTTTATGATAAATTATAAATTAAATTTTCATTAAATCATTTTTAATCGTCTTACATTTGATTTCAACTTTCTTTCTCTTGTATAGAGTGATTCAGGTCATCTAGGTAGTTCACATGGTGTGAAGAGGTCTCTTGATTATAGAGACGATATGAGTTAAGATTATTTCATGGGTTGTATTTGATTATTTCATAGACTACATATATATGTACAAGTTTTAGTATTCAATATATGTTTCAGTATTTTCATGGACTTAATATATCATTTCATGGACTTTATTAATTTTAGTATTTTATGGTATATTATTGCTAAATAGTAATTTACACGTGTGCATTTATGCATTTTATGTGAAATTAATATGAAATTGATAGGAAATTCAAATATTTGTACTTTACAAAATATTCATAGTCGAGACATTAATAGGACATTAATGTGAAATTAAATACAAATATGAAATTAAAGTTGAAATTATCAGGACATTTAAATATTTGTACTTTGCAAAATTTAGTGATTCATGTAGTCAAGACATTAACTTATCAAAGAAGTTCTAAAAAATTTTCTTAAGGGGATCAAATACTTCAAAGTACATGTCTCATATTTAATCGCAATTGATATAATTAAGTAATAAAATTTAGGATGACTCATCATATCACAAAAGTTATACAAAAATAATGTTAATGTTAATATAATTTATGTCGGAATAGGATGTCTTAAGGGGTCCTAATAGGACTTCTCAAGGGGATCAAAGAATTCAAAGTACATGTCCCATGTTGGATCACAATTGATATAATTAAGTATAAATATTTAGGATATGTCCTAATAGAATGTATTAAGGGGATCAAATACTTCAAAGTACATGTCTCGTATTTAATCGTAATTGATATAATTAAGTATTAGAATTTAGGATGACTCATCATAGCAATCACATTCTATACAAAAATAGTGTCAATGTTAATTTAATTTATGTCGTAATAAGATGTCTTAAGGGGTCCTAATATGATGTCTTAAGGGGATCAAAGAAGTTCTCAGAATTTGGTGAAGTTTCCCAAGGCAACCAAATTTAACAATAATATACATGATATTTAGTGATTATACAATCAAATTTAAAGTTTCATAGTAGGAAAACATGCACATTTAACAAACAAAATATATAGAATATTAATTATGATATATAAAAGTATAGAGTATAATTGTGTATGTACATGTATACAAATTTGTACAAAATGTGTAATCGTGTATGTACACATATGTCAACTCAAAATAATGTTTACAAAATGTGGCTATGCCATCTCAAGAAATTCTAAAACTTGTGGGGAATGTAGTAGGTCTTCACACCGCCTGATATCAAAATGATACAAGCAATATCAATATATCATCAAAACATGTATTTCAATTTATATAAAACTATCTATATACATAATTGTACCTGTATTTATAAGTATTCCACACATGTGTGTAGGTTGAATCTGCATCCTCTCCTTTTTGTTTTAAAGTATGTGATCAATGTGATGATGGCTTAAGGATACAAAAAAGGATAATAAATCATTTTAACTATTAACGTACAAGTAATATCAATATATAATCAAAAAATATATTTAAATATATAAAACTGAAATTATATAATTACTTGGCTTTAATACCAAATATTCCATGTTGTCTAGGTTGAATCTGCATGGACTCTCCTTTTTACATCTCAAACTATGTGATGAATTTGTTATGATGGCTTAAGGATACAAAAGGACAATAAATTAATTTTAAATATAAACATACTTGAGCAATATCAATATATAATCAAAACATGTATTTAAATATATTTTAACTAATAATTACCTGTTTTTACCAAGTATTCCATGTTGTCTAGGTTGAATTTGCATGATATCTCTTTTTTGTCTCAAAGTATGTGATGAATTTGTGATGATGGCTTAAGGATATAAAAGGATAATTTAAATCAATTTCAACTAATAACGTACAAGCAATATCATAATATATGTATTTAATGTATTTAAAAGGACAATATAAAACTAAAACTATATTTACCTGTATTTACTTATTCCATTATACCATCTACATCCTCTCTTTTTTGTAATGCATCTATGATTGTCTCATGCTTTTCCATAGAAAATGCCCATAGCTCTTTATTTGCAAGTCTTCCATGATACCTCATTAGTTTAATATTTGTTGCCACCACCAAATGTGAGTAGTGTATAATCTTCTTATGTGTTTCATAATCTTCAAATGCAAGCAAACCATTCCTCCTTATTAGGTATTTTTGTAGCCAAGTGCCAACAACCACCACCAAACCTATTGGATAATGATAACCATCATTAAAGGAGTTCTCAAAATTTTCTTAAGGGAATCAAAATAGTTCTCAAAATTTGCTTAAGGGGATCAAAGACTTGCCATCAAAATTTTCTTAAGGGGATCACCGAACCTATTGGATAATGATAACCGTCATCATCTTCTCAAGGTGTTATTAACTTATGTTTAGTCTCCACACAACGAGCCAACCAATATTCAGTTTCCTCTTCATTCTCCTTAGGTGCAACAACAACATACACATGTGCAAACAAAATTTAATTCAATAACTTGCACGTGTCCATATAATTTGAACAATTTACATACATGTATTTATATGTATATAAATAAATAAAAGCATTACAAAATAGTAATAAAGTGAAATAAACTGAATTAAATTACCTTCTTGTACAAGTTCTGAAACACGGTCATAGTCATTTGATGCAAACACTTGATCATTGTCTTTAATTGTTGTTTCATATTGATCATGTGCTTGTGCAGGTGTCAACAATCTTTGCTTCCACTCTTCAACCCATTATGTATTCTCACATGTTTCCCAATCTCCTGAAATACAAAACTGACAAAAATATGCAAGCTCTCTTGTCTAGATAGTCCATGTGGTTGCATTTGAACTCTTACATGAACGTCATTTAGTAGATCCATTAATTGTCTCACAATAAATTCTAGGTAGAATGTTCTCTTCTTCAACCAACCAAAAGAATCAACGAATTGTAGGGTACTCACTTGATCCAAGTGCAAATAATCTTGTATTGCACCAATTCATAATCTTGCGTGCATCTTTAAATTTTATTGCATCCTCAAATTTCAATTTCTCTCTAGCAAGAATTCTTCTAATACACACACTAGCTCTATCATGTTCTCCTTTACCATGTACAGCTTCAAAAACCTCCACATATGTTGGACATTATGTTCCTTGTGAACCCTACTTAACCAATAGAACATTTGAGCATTCTTGAACTTTTTTGTACAATTATCTGACCATATGAGATGTTATGTCATCTGGATTACTCTTTCTCTTAAATTTGTATAAAATATATTGAAACAGTATTGAACAAACTTTGACGAGTGTAACTGATTGTCACTCGAATAGAAATGATACTCCCTCAAAAAAATTATATCATCCTTTGTGCTATCACCTGCATGTCTGTAAACAATATTCAAACAAACATAGCCACTTGTACTGAATTGTAATATTGTGATTGGATTTCCTCTTGCAGAGCTAGAATATAGTTTTTTGCAAAATCAACCACTGATAGTATAGTTCCAACTGGAAATGTGTTTCTACATGCACGAAATTTTCCATCAAGCCATCGAGAATATTGAGTGCTTGACATATTTTGGTACAATCTTACTCTTAAATTCTGATATGAATGCATGTACACTAACTTTTTCTATAATTAAATCGTAATGCTTTCCAATTTTTCCATCTTTTAAAGAATAGTCAACATTCTTAAATATTTTAACATCCACAAATTATTGTCCAAAATCATTTTCAATATTTTCATGCATACAAACTCTTAAGAATGAAATATTGTCACAACCAGTGCATTGTCCAAAAATATATGAACTTAATAAAATAATTTCTCATTAGATCTTTCACAAAATAAACTTGATATAAACTCCTTTTATTGTTTCAGGTGGCATATTAATACCACATTCATGCATAATCATGTTAGTATTTAAAGTACAACATATATATTAAAAAATATCATAATAATAACGAAATTGAACATGTGTTTTACAACAACAAGATATTTGGTGCTTATTAATTTTTACATACCAATGTTTACATTTTCAAAAGATCTTTCACTTATTCTAATATTACCAAATAACACTAAATCACCACAAAATTTTCTATAAAATTATGTTTATGTTGTATCTAATAGGTGTTTTGGTTGAGCATCATGAACTTTGGACCCCACTCTTAATTTTAAAACATCTCTAGCATTAGCTGATACCCTAGTATTATCATGCTAATATTTTTCAATCAAAAATTTGATTTCAACATTCAATTTCACGTCAAACCTCGAGAGTCGACCACTAAAACTCCAACATTGGTTGATTGGATCATTTTCTATACTTTCTCTTCTATTTGTCACTCTTGCTAATGTTTTAGGATGTATTTTTAGAATTTCACTAATATTGTTTAAAATTATTTTATTCAAAGTTTTTTTTTTTAACTATAGCAGTTGTTATAGCTCGTCTCGTTGTATTATTATCTTTAAATCGACTATTCTTTCCAATAGACTCAATGGCACTAGCAATAGTAGACATAACATGTTTTAGTGATTCATATTTTCTTCTTGGTTTAATAAAAATGCCTAACTTTTTCATTACTTTTCTCATTTTCCACATTCTCATCAATTGCATCATTAGTTGACATTGAAATGATAGTTTTTTACAATAAAAAAAATCTTTGTATAATCTATTAGCATGCATTCTTATTTGTCTCCAAGAAATTTTACCAAGAAGATCATCCAAAACATCTCTTTCAATTTTTTTTAAAAAAATATTTTCATTTTCAACATCACATCATGGATTTTCATTTTCATTTTCAACTTCAAAACAATTTTTCATTTTCATCTTCATTTCCATCAACAAAAAAATGGATTTTCATTTTCATTTTCAACAAAAAAAATGTTTTTTTATTCATTTTCAACAACAATATGTCTAAAATCTTCATCTCTATGAATATTATCGACATCAACATTGTTAAATCCAACATCTTTTAAATCTCCTATAAACAAAGTTTCCATATCATTCAAAGGTGGATTTGACGATGTACCTGGATTTGTTCCTATTGAAACATTCTCCATAGCATTGAAAGGGGGATTTGAAGACATACCAGGAGTAGTTTGTATAATCGTATTATTTTCCACATTCACCTCTTGCAAATTTGCATCATCTACATCCATGGTCTCCTCAATGTTTTTATCTTCAATAGTTGTGGAATTGGATGCTTCAACATTATTCATTGATCGAATCCTCATTCTTCTATCTCTTTGTCTTTATGCCTCCTCTCTCTTTGCTTCAATTTTTTCAAGGCTCGATACCTTCCTATCTTTCCTCTTATTATGACATTGTGATCCTATTAAATGGGATCCCAATCCTTATTTCAACAGACAAAACAATAAATATAGGAAACGAGATCCTGTTTACAAATCGAGATCCCGTTTATAAAATCAAGATCTCAATTTTTAAAATTTGAATTTCAAGTCAAGTTTTTGCTCCATTAATTGGTTTGGAAAAGGCTTGGGGAACCGAACCTAATCTTTGGACCTAGTTTGACTTGCAACTTGAAGGTCTTGTCAATGTCACAAGAAAATAGTGACTTTGGGTGTATGTTTGAAGACCTTTTTTGCAGATTTTTTTGACGAAATTGAAACCCATTATAGAGGAGATAATGTAGATTCCAAATATGTATTTTTTTACAATTTGATTATTTTTTCTATTTTCAATTATTTTTTATGAAACTGGTCCATAAACTTAAAATATCAGGGTTTTTTAGAATTTTAATAACTTTTTATTAAAATAATTTTTTGAAGAATGAATTGTACGAAAGCGTACTTCAAACAATTCTTTTCAATTTGAAAAAAAATCAAAGAATGATAAGTTTAGGTCATCTTATGTATGACATACACGACAATTTTTCAAAACAAATATGACCAATAAAAAATTAACAAAAAAAAGTGATTCAAATAAAAAATTACAAAAATAATTTAGGAGTGTTCTTTAGTGTGTTACAAATCTTTTCCCAAAAGGATTCAGAAAAACACATTTTTTTAGTTCAAAATATGGATGATGTACAAATGCATGGTATGGTAAAAAACAGTCTTTTAAACAGTGATTTTAGAAACGCCTATTGAAAATCAATTTGTATCATCTGGGTATTAAAATAGATTACATATTTGGAAACTAGACTCCAAGTACTATATTGTATGATTATTGAATTTTTTAAAGATTCCATCTCTAAGTGCTTCAAATTTTAAGTTCAAATGTGATTTTTTTTTTTAATTTGGGAAAACACTTCCACTTTTTGGCCAAAAAATGGACTCATCTTCTTGCCAACACCCTAATGTAGTGGAGCAATTGAAGAAGGTCACAACCCATGTCTCTTTATTGAATATTTTAGTTATCCCTGAGCCAAAAGCCTTGTTGCAAGAAGCCTTGGAGGAATATAAACTACCATCATTGTAGGCTAATGCAGCCCCAAAACCCAATCAAGAGAAAGGCAAAAGGCTAATTTAAGAGTCTCGGGCTTTGGGAGTTGCGACATTCATAAACACAAAGGAAAAGGTGGTGAAGGAGGAGGTAAGTAAACATACCCCATTTTTCTTGACCCTTATTATAGGGGATAATCTACTACATAATTTTATGATTGACTCTAGTGCCAACACCATAGTTATGCCTAAGTTGATTATTGATTCTTTAAAATTAGAATACGAGCCCCTTGATAGAGAAATCATGCAATTAGATAGAAAAAAGAGTCTGGGTCATAGGTCTTATCAAAATTCTTCGTTTGACCTTATTCATGTCCTAACATTATAGTTGTCCGAGAGGTGGTAGTAATTGATAACCCTTACATTTTTGGGCTATTTCTATCTAGAGATTTTAATGCTAAAATTGGAGGATATTTGTCTCTAGATTGGTCTCATCTAATCCTAAGAACCAAGCATGGTGCCAATATGAAAGTATTATCAGAACCCCTACACTTAGTACACATAACAGATGATATTGTGATGAAATTTGAGGGTACACATACTTCATTTTCGAAAAATGAAATGTATTGTGTAGAGATGTTAGAAGATGAGGAGGCTACTGGAGATAGAAGTCTCAAAAAAAAAAGTCCTAATAAATGAATTTATGAGGAGTGACCCATTCAAAAATTATGCTACTACTAGCCTTGGCACATACATGATTTATGATGAAGATCATGATTTATGATGAAGATCAAGTCATCCCTCAAGTGACAAAGAAGCAAGAGGCCCAACATGAAAGCTTAAGTGATGAATCGGGCCTATGGACTCTACACTTTGATGGTGCAAGATGTAGGGCAGGTTCAAGAGCGAGTATTTGCCTAGTGTCCCTTGTTGGAACATAAAATCTCAGAGCCTTTCATTTCCAATTTGCTTGCACAAATAATGAAGTCGAGTATGAAGGCCTAGTCCATGGTCTGAGTCTTGTAGAGGGGATGGGAATCAAGAGGCTGAAGGTTTTTAGAGACTCGAAGTTAGTGATTAAACAAGTCATAGGAACATCAACTACAAAAAATGTGTGGATGTGATCCTACTGCCATGGAGTATGGGACATAATTGAAGGATTTGAGGCCTTTAATATCCAAGTGATTATGAGATCTCAAAATGTTGCAACAAATAGAATGGCCATGATCGGTTCTTAGTTTGACCCAGTGACAAACCTTCTATTAAACCAACATGCAATATAGGTGATTATAAGACCCATTATTCTTGATAATTATCAAAATTGGCAAGTCTTTGAGAGCGATGCTCATATTGCCATGTTTATTCAACATTCTGGTGAATTTTCAGAACAATTGCAACCTAAAATTGAAGAGGCTTATGAAAATCAGATCATCCAACTTAGAACTAATAAGCTTTCGAAGGGTTTAATCACTCTAAATAATATTTTTTATTTTGATGATGTAATAAATGAAAAGAGAAAGTTTGTTTCAAACAAAGGTGATTACTCTAATCTAGATGTTGGTGGTGGCAGGAAAATGGAAGTTGGAAAATATGTTCCTCAATGGGACAAAGAAAGGTTAATATCTTTTTGCAATGAGTATGACAAGGTCATGGCATGTACCTATGATGACCTAAGAGGCTATGACCCTAGTGTGATCCAATGCACTATAGATCTGATTGAAGGAGCTAAAATAATCCGCCAGAAGCAGAGGTCGATCAACCCAAAGATAGAGTCCCTCATGGCCCAAGAGTTGAAAATATAGATTCTAGGATCATATATCCTATTAAGCACTCTACCTGGGTATACATGTTGGTCCCTATCTAAAGAAAGAATGGAGACATCCAAATTTATGTAGATTTTAGATATTTAAACAAATCATCTCTAAAAGATCACTATCCTCTTCCTTCTATGGAACAAATTTTTCAAACAATGGCAGGGTCAAAAATGTTTTCCTTACTGGATGGTTTCTCCGTGTACAATCAAGTAAGGGTCAAAGAAGAGGATCGACACAAAACTACGACTACAACCAAGTGGAGAATGTTGGCATATGCCAATATGCCTTTCGGACAATCAAATGCAGGGGCCACCTTTCAACAGGAAATGGATGTTGCTTTCAAGGATTTGATCAATTTGATCATCCTTATATATTGGGATGACCTAATAGTATTCTCCAGGTCTAAGGAATATCATTTCGATCATTTGGAGAAGTTTTTTCAGAAGTGCCAAGATTTTTGTGTGTCTTTGAACCCCAAGAAATGTGTTTTTAGAGTCTCATAGGGCAAGTTGATTGGGTACATAGTCTCTAAAGAAGGAATTTCCATAGACCCCAAGAGGGTGAAAGCCATCAAGGAATTGCCCCTACCAGTGAATAATATAGGGGTCCAATATTTCTTTGGCAAAATCAATTTTGTCAGTAGATATATCTCTGACTTTGTTGGGTTGGTAAGGCCTATTACCCTCGTGCTAAAGAAGGACTTGGTTTTCAAATGGACTCCGGAGGTTAGAGCCACATTTGAAAAAATAAAAGAAGCAATTTCTTCCACCCCAGTGTTGGTTAACCTCGAATTTTCAAAATATTACATCATGTATTTCTACGATGGTGAATATAGCATTGCAAGAGTGCTTGCATAAAAAGATGAGAAAGAAAAGGGAGAGCACCCAATTTCTTTCTATTCAAGAACCTTGTGAGGGTATGAAACCAAATATAAATTTGTTGAAAATAAAGAATTTTCCATTGTGAAGGGTCTCAATAAGTTCAGACACCTGATTTCAGGAAGCAAATAATGGTTTATGTGGCTAATTCTAATGTAAGAGAATACATCGTCGAAGGGGAGGTCATTGACAAACATTTAATTGGATCGCAAAAGTCCTAGAGTATGATATTGAGGTTCGACCAATGAAAGTAATTAGAGGAAAAGGACTTTGTGAGTATTTGGCTAATGAAATTGAGCCCCAAGTTGAAGAAAAGCTTTTGAAGGAAGTTATGGTCAATCAATATGAGTCAAAAGAGCCTAGGTTACAAATAGAATCCGATTTATGGAGATCGGTAGTTATTCGAAAATCCTCCCATCATACAAAAGGAGATTCTACAGGTTACAAAATGTTGGATATGCATTGATTGGAGGGATCCTTTTCAAAAAGAACTTCAATGGGATACTCCTCTGATGTGTAGGACACCAAGCTAGTAGAATTTTGCAAAAATTTCACTATAGTTTGGTGGGTGTTCATTTCTCTGCAAAAACAAATGCCATGCCCAATTCGAAAATGTCAGCAGTGCTAGATTTTTGTTGGAAAACAAAAAAAATCATCTATGCCTCTCAATCTAATAATGATTAATGAGTCTTTTGCTCTATGGGGTTTAGACTTCGTTAGAATGATCAATCTGATGTCAAGCATTGGGCACAAGTGGATTATAAGAGCAATAGACTACTTCATGAGATGGTCAGAAGCAATTCCCTTAAAAGGAGCCATAGAGAATGAGATCCTCAATTTTTTGGAGGAGTTGGTGGCATGTTTCGACTCTCCAAAAAACATTATTTTGGATAATACAAGAGCTTTCCTTGGCTCAAAGGTTTCTGAGTTTGCATTAATGAATAGGATCTTTCTCAAGACTTCATCTAATTATTAGCCGCAAGGTAATGGGTTGGAGGAATCCACAAATAAAAACTTAATAAGACTGATTTGTTGATGTGAATACATCTCTTGTACCTAACTAATTCACTCACTAGGTAATTAGCGGACATATTCACATGTTAAGTTTACTTAGGATTATAAGATTCCTTCTAGAAGTCTTAGTTGTCATTGTTGGTGTAATTAATTAATTAATTATTACACTAGCATAAGTTAACTTAGGGTTAATTAATCATATTAGTCCTAGGTTACTTTTTATCATTTAATAATGGTGTTGAGATAAGATTCCATTCTAGAAGATGAGTTGTCTTTTCTAGAAGATATCTCCATCTTGTTATCATTCCCTAGGTTAGGGTTTCATGTTGTCACATGAAGTGTGGTTTGTACACTTGGCAACATCTTATGCATTCTAGGTTTTGCTCTTGCCTATATAATCAGGCATATGTACTCTTTGTAAATCATTTCCATCAATTCAATATATTCTGAATATCAATCAGATAATCTCTATTTGCATGCCCTTAGTTGCAACACTTTTTGTGTGGTTGAATTTCTTCTTGGCAGGTCCTCTTTGAAGTGTGCACAGCTTCATTGGATGATTCAGCATCCATTATTCCAACATGGTATCAGAGCTGTTCCAGTGAAGGTTCATCCCAGTATCAAGAAAGTCGGGCTATAGAGATTCTTGCAGGCTTGAAGGTTTTCTTTGCAGGCTAGTTGGTTCTACCCGGGGACCAAGCTGTTTTCTGGTGCAGATCAGGCTCTATCCGACCTCTCCATTGCGCTCAGAAGGCCTCAAAACCTACAGATCACCTGCCCATTCGTCCGATTTGGACATATTTCATCCGGGAGCCATTTGAGGTATCTAGGGTTTTTTGCATTTTGTACGATCCGTACAGTTTTTGCAGAAATAAAATATCTCCTGTCAGTCCTCCATCATGGCAA